>ML783947.1:474202-504891 GCA_009831015.1 Picea engelmannii | reverse complement strand
TAAGAATACTAACAGACATTGCAATTTTTGTGATAAAGATGGTAATGATGAGTCCAAATGTTTCAAGAAGATGGCAGTTTTAGAAGCAGCAATGAAGAAGCACAACATCAATATTGATTCTACTTCTTCTTCTCATGAACATGCACTTTCTGCTTGTGGTTTCTCCTTCAATTCAATTTCTACTACTACTTCTTCTTTTGATGAGTGGCTTATTGATTCAGGATCATTTTATCATATGGCTAAGGATAAAGCCATATTTTCTTCTCTAAATGAATGTAACACCAAGAAAATATTTGTTGGTGATGATAGATCTCTTAGTGTTGTAAGATCTGGAACAGTTGGTCATTTCAATGATGTATTATGTGTTCCAAGTCTTTATTGTAACCTTCTATCAGTATATAAAATCACTCATTAAGGTGAAGCTAAAACCGTTGATTTTTCACCTCACCAAGTTGTAATCAAGGATCTAAAAGATCCTAAGCATGTTCTTGCAACTGGAATTGCTGATGATATTACCAGGTTGTACAAGTTTGACAACTTTGGGTCATCAACCTTTTCATTGGTCTTTGTTGCTCATAGCGATGACTTGAGCAAACTTTGGCATGAGCGGTGTGGTCATCTAAACTATCGCTCATTGCAGCAACTATGTAATCAACAAATGTTGACTAGTCTTCCTCTTGTTTCATGCAGAGATGGTGTTTGTGCCAATTATGTTCTTGGCAAACATCATTGGGACAGTTTTGACAAACATGCCTCTTGACATGCCTCAGGTCCTTTGCAACTTGTTCACAGTGATTTGTGTGGTCCACTTTCTTCTTGTTCTTTTTCTAGGTCCACATATTTCTTAACTTTCATTGATGACTTTTCCAGACATACTTGAGTTTACTTCTTAAAACTCAAGAGTGAATTTTTTGACAAGTTTTTGGCCTACAAGGCCCTTGTAGAAAAGAAATTGGACATCAAATTCAAAGGTTAAGAACAGATAATGGAGGGGAATACGTGAACAATAATTTTACAGGCTACTGCACTACACATGGAATCCAAATGCAACACATTGTTCCATATACACCACAACAACATGGTGCTGCTGAGGGAAAGAACCACACATTAAAAGAAATGGATAATTGTATGATCCAATCTAAGGGATTAAGTCTAAAGTATTGGGTGGAAGCCATCAACTGTGCAAATTACATAGTAAATCGCACTCCCAAAAAGGCTCTTAAAAATATAACACCGGAAGAAGCTTGGACTAAAATTAAATCATATATAAGTCACTTCCATGTATTTGGCAGTATAGCATGGGCTCACATTCCTAATGAGAAAAGGAAAGCATTGCAGCCTAAAAGTGAGAAGTGTATATTTGTTGGTTATTCTGAAGATGTCAAAGGTTATAGACTTCTTGAATCACATTGTAATGAAATTATTATTAGAAGATATGTTAAATTTGATGAAAATCTCTTGGCCTATGAGACTAATTTAGCGATTGTGCCTTCTTCGGCCTGCGAGCCATCTTCAGCATTTGTTCCTTCTTATGATCTAGTTTCTTCTTCAGATGATGACAATGAGGATGGAAATCCACCTCCACCTGCTCACCCTCCTCCAGATGAGTCCTTTGAACCTGAACTAGCACTAGCTCCACTGCTTCCTAGATGGGTCCATTCAACATGAGAAGAAGCTGGTGATGTTGTCAGTGATCCTTCAAATCAACGTCGGACACGTTCATAGTTCCAACGAGCCTCTTCTCTTTTAGCTCAAGTTTCATAAACTCATGATCCAGAGACATTTGCAAAAGCTTCAGGTCATCCAGATTGGGATACAACAATGAATGAAGAGTATCGTTCTTTAATAGAAAACGATACTTGGGATCCTGTACCTCTTCCAAAAGGAAGAAAACTTGTTAGATGAAAATGGGTCTACATACTAAGTATGCATCAGATGGAAGTGTTGAAAGAAACAAGACTTGGTTAGTTGCCAAATAATTTTCCCAAGTTGAAGGAATTGACTATAATGAAACCTTTGCCCTATAGCAAAAATGAATTCCATCCACCTTGTTCTTTCCCTTACTGCCTCACATAAATGGGAGGTTCATCAGATGGATGTTAAATCCTCCTTCTTGCACATAGATTTTCAAGAATAAATCTACATGGAAAAACCTCCTGCCTATGTCCAGAATGACTCTATCCTTGTTTTTCGCCTCACAAAATCTCTTTATGGTCTCAATCAAGCTCCCCCAGCTTGGTATGCCAAAAATGGATAGATGTTTTATTTCCACTGGATTCTCTAGATGCCATTCTGATCCTAATGTCTATACCAAGAAAGTAGGAAGCCATCTCATAATCCTTGTCATTTATGTTGATGACCTTATCCTTACTAGTAGTGACTCAAAACTTTTAAACCATGTAAAAACCAGCCTTAAGAAGAAATTTGAAATGACAGACTTAGGATTTCTGCACTATTTCCTTGGCCTCCAAGTTTTGCAAACCAATGAAGGAATTTTTCTTTCCCAGTCTAAGTATGCTTGTGACTTTCTTCGTCTCTTTCACATGGACGATTGTAAACCAACCCCTTCTCCCTTCCAGTCTGGAGTCAAGCTTTCTGCCACCTGTACTTCTCCTGAAGTTGATGCCACCCTGTACCGTCAGTTAGTTAGTAGCCTCTTATACTTGACTCATACCCATCCTGATCTTTCCTTTGTTGTTGGTCTTGTTTCCCAATATATGCAAACACCCCATGAAAGCCATTGGAAATCATCTAAAAGGATACTTCGCTATGTTCGTGGTACAGTTCAGTTTGAGATACATTACAGTTCAGGGGGGACTCCTTTATTGGTTGGTTTCACTAATATAGATTGGGCCAACGACTCTGGTGATCAGAAATCTACTGCAGGTTATGTTTTTAGCCTTGGTTCAGGACCTGTCACTTGGGCCTATAAGAAACAACAGGCTATTGCACTTTCTTCAGTAGAATTAGAGTATCAAGCAGCGGTAAATGCAAGTCAGGAAGCCATGTGGCTTCAACAAATCCTTTCATAATTTGGATTCCAACACCAACATCTGACCAGTGTTTGGTGTGACATCAGAGTGCCATCAAGATCACCAAAGGCCCAGTTCAACATCAGCGTAGCAAACACATCGAGCTACGCATGCACGTCATCATAAAGATAATTCATGATCAAGTTATTGAAGTGCTCTTTTTCTCTACAGAAGATCAAGTTGGAGACATTTTCACAAAGTCTCTTACAGAAGCGAAGTTTTCCAAACTTCAATCTATGTCAGGAGTTCATGAAGTTTTCATTAAGGGGGGATAGGCTCTAATGCCTCCTTCCTTCTCCTATTGTGTTACTATTGTAAATCCTTCAATCCTATCCCAAGCTATTCTTAAGGGGGGATGTTAGGATATTTAGACACTTAGGAGTTAGTTAAGATCTACTTGGTCTAATATTTCATTAGCTAAAAGTGTGTTTCTTAGTGTGTTTCTTTAGTATGCATTAGTATGCATTAGTATGTATTTGTAGTTAGGAAATCCGACAGTCACGATATGTTTCCGACATAGAGTGATTTGACGGTTCATACTCTCCTTGATATTAATGGCCATTGATCTGTGGCTTAACACTCGATTGGTCCATGATCTCTATTTAAAGAGCATGGAGGGTCATTTGTCGATGATTGATTGTGAGAAAATCTCTCCATAATATTTTTCTTTTCATTAATAAATTTCTCCAAGTAGCCGGGTTGGTTGGGGTCATGGATGTTTCCCCTTAGGGGTTTTACCACGTGAAAACATCGGTGTGTTGATCTTTGATCTGGTTATGTGAGTGGTTACTGAAGGTGTTCATCCTCTGTTGGAATACCTGTGTTGTCAAACATTTCCTTATAGGGAAAAAAAACCATAAAATAACTTCTACAGTTATATTTGTGACCTTATAATGAACAATCCAGATTGACTATGAAATTACAATATTTTACAAGGTGACTTTTCCCAATATTTCTCTTCGGGGGCATTGCCCTGGAATCCCCTGCCAAAGGGGGGCTACAAAAATTGTCGTCACCCCCATGGACCCCCTGGGAAACAGTTGTGTGGGGGAAATACCCCACACACATTAGGGAATGGGGTCCAATCATGGTTGAAACAAACATATGAATTAGGAATTTAATCAAGCTCCACACCTAA
Source organism: Picea engelmannii (assembly GCA_009831015.1). Lineage (NCBI taxonomy): Eukaryota > Viridiplantae > Streptophyta > Pinopsida > Pinales > Pinaceae > Picea > Picea engelmannii. The sequence continues at coordinate 500,721 of ML783947.1, read as the reverse complement.
AAATCTTCCACTTGGAGACTGATCACAAAAAATCCACTATTGTTGTACCTACTAGGATATACTCCACCTTGGACCTGGAAAATTTCTCATCTTCACCTTCATGCTTGAAGACCAACTGAAACTAAGAAGGAACTCAATTTCTCCCTAGTTACTCCCTTTATTAACATGTCTACAGGACTATGGCTAGTATGTATCTTTTCCAACTTCAAATGTCCATATTCTAAGACAGATCGTATGAAATGGTACCTGAGTTGTATATGCTTATTCCTTGAATGGAAGGATGATTTCTTTTCAAGGTGAGTGGCACTCTCGCTGTCATAGTACAACCTGTTATTCTCCTGCTTCTTTCCCAATTCCTCCATAAACCTTTGTAACCAAATCATCTCTTTACTAGCCTCTGTAGAAAAAACATATTATGCTTCCATTGTTGAAATTAAAACAACCTTTTGCAGTTTTTAAATCCAACTTACTATTGTTCCACCTACAGTAAAAACATACCTTTTGGTGCTCCTCCTACTATCTTTATCACCTGCCATATATGAATCAACATATCTCTGTAGAATAGTGTCTTAACCTCCAAAAAATGATGCATCAGTATCATTACCTCTCAAATACATGAGAATCCACTTTATTTCCTCCCAATGTTCTTTACCTGGATTTTTCATATACCTTCTCACAACTCCCATTGCATGTGCAATATCTAGTCTTGTGCAAACTATCAGATACATCAAGATGCCAAATTTTGATGAATAAGGGACCCTAGACATGTATTCCATCTCCTCCTGTGTCTTGGAACACATTTCCTTAATTAATTTGAAATGGCTATCCAAAGGTGTACTAACTAGTTTTTCATTCTACATTCTAAACCTCTCCAAGACCTTCTCTTTGTACTCACCCTGAGACAATGCCAATTTGTGATTTTTCCCGTCTCTTGTTATTCTCATACCAAGGATTTTCTTTGTAGCACCCAAATCATTCATCGCAAATGAATTAGCTAATTTCTTCTTGACCACATTTATATCCTATATATTATACCCTAGAACAACCATGTCATCTACATACACTAGAAAGATAATATAGCTTCCATTTTCTAGCCTTTTAAAATAAACATAGTGATCAAAATTACATCTACTATAACCTTGTTCTATCATAAACCTGTCAAACTTCAAATACCACTGCCTTGGATCTTGATTTAGGCCATACAAGTTCTTCTTCAACCTGCATACCAAATTTTCCTTCCCTTTGACCTCATACCCCTGTGGCTGCTGCATATAATCTGTTCCTCCAAATCCCCATGGAGAAAATTTATTTTTACATATAACTGTTCAAGATGAAAATCTTTTACTACCACAAGACTTAAAATAGTCCTAATTGAAGTCATCTTAACAACAGAAGAAAATATTTCATCAAAATATGTACCTTTATTTTGTTCAAACCCCTTTACAACAAGTCTAGCCTTGTACCATTTTTTTCCTCCATCTTCTTCCATCAACTTGTAAACCCATTTATTCTTCAATGCTCTTTTTTCTGTAGGCAACTAAACCAAGTCCCAAGTCTGATTATTTACCAAGGAATCCATTTCCTCTTTCATGCCTTTCTTCCATTTATTTTTAGTGTCTACCTACATTGCCTCTTCATAACATTCTGGTTCACCAGAATCAGTCAACAATAACTAATACAATGAAGGAGAGTATCGTTCATGGGATCTACTTAACTTGGTATATATTCTAACAAAACTTGTAGGATTTTGAGGTACTTGTTATTCCTATTGTTATACATTTTAATTTCCTAGTACCTTTGGAATTTATTTTATAGTGATCTCATCAAGCACTGTGCATTTTATTTTTTCTTTTTACTCTTTATTTCCCTGCAACTGATCTTTGTACATGACCTTCTCATTGGATATGACTTCTCTACTCCCAATAATTCTTTTATTTTCATAATCCCATAAGCGATAACCAAAATCATTAACACCATATCCAATAAAGGTACACTTCTTGGATTTTTCCTCAAGCTTTTTTGTATTTTATTTATCAATATGGACAAATGCTTTACAACTAAAAGTCTTCAAAAATGAATAATTTATCTTTTTACATGTCCATGCCCCCTCTGGAATTCCATCATCCAAAGAGATTGAAGTTCCTTTTTTTATCAAGAAAACAACATTATATACAGCATCGTCCTAGAACTATAAGGGAAACCCAACATGCAATATCATACTCCTTGCACGCTCCATGATTGTCATGTTCATCCTTTATGACACACCATTTTCTTGTGGTGTTCCTGGAATTGTCTTCTATCTACAAATCCCATGGTATGAACAATAATCATCAAACTCCTTGCTACAATATTCACCTTCGTTGTCTGATCTAAGACACTTCAACCTTTTTCTGTCTCATTCTCAACCAAATCTTTCCATTTCTTAAAAGTATCAAAAACATCATATTTTTGTCAAATGCAATAAACCCAAGTTTTTTTATTTGCGTCATTAATAAAAGTAACATAATAATGAGAACCACCAAGATATGATACATGAGTTGGTCCACATACATTTGTATGCACAAGCTCTATCCTTTCACTCTTCTTTTCTTTTCCGTCTCTGAGAAATATGACTCTCTTTTGTTTTTGATAAACACAATTCTCACATAAATCAAAATCAATTTGTTTAAGATCTAGCAACAAATTCTTTTTGTGAAGCATCTTCATCCCCTTCTCACTCATGTGTCCAAGCCTATTATGCCACAATGTTGTATCCACTCTTGTAGAAGCAAAAGATATAGAAGAATCAATATTACCAATACATAAATACAATGTACCTACCTTCTTTCCTTTTTCTACCGCCAGTGATCCTTTGGTGACCTTCCACACATTGTCTATAAATATAGATACACAACCTTCACTTTCCAACTGACCAGTTGAAATTAGAATTTTCCTTAGATTTGGAACATGTATTACCTCTTTCAAAAACCATTGGTTTTCATTCTTTTTCATCATTTGTACTTTTCCCATTCCAACAATTTTGCATGGTGCATCATTACCCAAATGAACCTGTCCAAAATCACCTTGAACATAATATAGAAGATGTTTCCTATGGGGTGCGGCATGAAATGAATTCCCTAAATCTACTACCCAAGACTCACAAATATTATCTACAGAAAGAATCAAAGCATCTTGTAACACATCACTTGTTACATTTTCTTCTTGATTTTTCTCTTGTTGTCCATCTCTTTGTTTATTTGTAGCTCTATATTCTTTCTTCAGATGTTCTTTCTTCCAACAATTCCAGCACTTTGTCTTTCCCAGTCTAGATTTGGATCTACCCATCCTAGAATTCCCATGGTTCCTTCCTTTCCTCTATCATTTTGTATTCCCCTGTTCTCCACAATCAATGCATTACCCGATGTCTCACCTGTGCTTTTCCGTCGCATTTCCTCACTAAGGATAACACCAACAACATCATCAAATTTTAGAGTGTTTGAACCAGAGACAAAGTTACTTATAGCCATGAACAAGACATTCCATCTTTCTGGCAATGTGCATAATATTAGACGAGCCCTGACCTCATCGTCAAATTCCACTTTTACAAAACTTAGTTGATTACCAATCGTATTAAATTAATTTAAATGATTTGCAACAAACCCAGCTTCTAACATCTTCATATTAAATAATCTCTTCACAAAAAATACATTATTGGATGCCGAGGGTTTTTCCTACAGTTTAGCCAATGCATCCATTAGCTCCTTTGTTGTCTTTTCTTTTGAAATATTGAGAGCCACCGATGCTGCCAGGCTCAACCATATCGTTCTCAGTGCCTTTCTATCAAGAACCTCCCAGTCTTCATCCTTCATGGTCATCGGCTTCTTTGCTATTCCACCCAATGGTAGGAATAGATCCTTCTGATATAAATAATCTTCCATCTGCATCTTCCATAAGTGGTATTTTTGGCCATTAAAATTTTTTATCCTAAACTTTCCATCTTCTTCCATTTCTCCCACTTGAAATAGGAACCCTCTTTTCTTGTGAGTTACCTTTTTCTCTGATACTAGTTGTTAGAAAAACACAACCAAGGAGCAATATAATAAAAAAAATGCATAAATAAAGCACAGAAGATAGACAATACAATAAAGACACAGATATACGTAGTTCACCCAATGTGGGCTATGTCCACTGGAGAAATTTCCAAGTCCTTCCTTATTATTATCCAACAAAATGAAGGGATACAACCTACAACACACCTGTTGTAACTTCCTCCTCTTTCTCTCATAGTCTCCTCTCTTATAATACAATATTCGCAATAATACACATCCATAATACAATTCTCTCATAAGAGAGGGTTTCCTTCTAGGACAAAATACCGTAAAATAACTTATACCTTCAGATCTGTGACCTTATAATGAATGGTCTAGATTGACTACAAAATTACAATATTTTACAAGGAATTTTTTCTCAATATTTAGCTTCAGGGGTGTTTCCCCCAAATCCCCCACGAAGGGGGGGCTACAGAAATTGTCTTCGCCCCCCATGAATCCCCTTGGAGACAATTGTGGGGGTGAAAGCCCCCCCCACACCCCCCCAATTAGGGAATGGGGTCCGAGCATAGTTGAAACAAACATTTGAATCAGGAAGATAATCATGCTCCACAACCAACATGTATCGTTTCCCACTTATTTACATTATTCTGCTAGCTCCATCCTAGGTCACCCCCATGCACATGGTTTTACGTTTTCATAGCTATTGGGTTGAAGGGAACAAAATCTTCCTCATCTATGAAAATTTTCATCCACATTGCAACCTCCTTCACTAATGTCCTATGAGCTCCCTTTTTAACCATTCTTTTTCTCTAGAAAAGACATTAGTTCAACTCCACTACAAACTCAATAATATACCCATCTATAGTTTTCTTCACCCAAAAATAAATAATTCTAACCACCTCATGGCCAAACCTTTGTATCTCAACCAGATTCTATATATTCCACTAGATCTCCCTCCTCCTTTTTCAAGTTGGTCACAGATGATCTCCTAATCTCTTCAATCATTCAAAGAGTACCATCAAGAACTATACCCAAAAATTTCATATTTTTCATGGTCATCATGCATCCATCCAATTTGATTACCCTTAACATGTTGTTTCTCAAATTAGTTGATTTAATGAAACCGCTAATGCTCTATGTGACTCCAGGTTAGCTCGTTGGTCATGCTACTAGAATTCCATACTCACAATAAAGTGTCCCAAAAATGGAACCATTTGTTGAATCTATCTTAGACCAAGGTCTGCATAGAATTCCAACAAGCGATTTCCATTGTGGTCTAAGCATGGGCATATTCAATCCTCGAAATGGGGAAGATCTCACCTAAAGTGTTGTGCCAGTCAAGAATAGAGATTGTACAAATATTTCTCAATAGGATTAGCATGACTAACATTACTTCTTGAACCCTTGTTCTCTTAACTACTATGAAATCCATCGTTATTTAACATTCAACTCATTCCAAAATATTAACAAGCAACAAATTATTGTCATTACGTATATTATTTACTCTATAACATCCCATAGCTTAGTTTAAACCATAAACATGATTATCTCGGAAAAAAACACACATGTACAACTTAGATATGCTTCATTATTTAACCTAATTACAGAATAGCAGTGGAACACATTGTCACAATATAGGGGAAATACAACAACCATTCTAAACAGGTGTCTCATTCCATTAAACGATTTACCATAATAAAATAGACTCTCAAAGCATATCTAGAATAGGACTCATGTAATCACATTACAAGGAAGAGTTCTCATAATTGTTTAGGAAACAACCATTAAGAAGTATCACATTGGAGGATTAGCATTCCCTCTGGATATTAGCATTAGCCACTACTCTTTATGTCTCTAGCTTATATCTAAATCCAATTGTTTCTTTAGTTGTGCCTTCGTCTGAATGGTTGACTTGTTTGGCTCTTGATTTCTCTAGTCAAGGTGGCAGCCTTGGTCAATGTGTCTATATTGATTTTCACACCTATTTACTTGTTGTGAACATACTTCCTCTGCTTGATATATTTTCACATCATTTCAGTTTGTAGTCCAAATATTCATCTAATATTTCCCCCGTAAGTGTAGGTATCATCCATCTCACAATTCTATTTGATGATTACCAAAACCCAAGGTATCCAAATTCTAGTCTTTCTTGGTTTTCACACAACCTTGATTCACCCTCTTGTTGTTCCCTCTTGGTTGGCACAACCTCATTATCCTCAAAATTCAAAACAAGGTGCCCAATGTAGTGTCCTAGAATATGGTACTGAAAGTTTGGTTCTTTTGTGTTGGGATTGGGATTTCTCATATCCCTAGATCGGTGTGTGTATTACAAATAGCGTGGTGATCATTTCTTTGTTCTCACTCTGTATGTAGATGATATGTTATTCTTTGGTAATAGTGAGGACGTGATTCATGATTTGAAGTCTTAGAATTCAATGAAATTTGAAATGAAGGACTTGGGGCACACAAAACATATCTTAGGAATGGAGATGGGGAGAGATAGAGAAAATATAAAGCTTTGGTTGAACCAGAGTATGTCTATAAACTTTGTGCTGCAACATTTTCAAATGGCATATTGCAAACCATTGAGTGCTCTATTTTTTTGGGAACTAATATTTTAGTTTAGTAGTGTCCTACAACACCTGTGGAGATGGAAGACATGGATTTTTCCCCTCATACTAGTGAAATTGGTAGTTCAGTTCATGCTATGGTCTATACTAGACCAAAAACATATTTACTAACTTAACGAGAACTCTATAGAGTTCTTGTTTTTTGGGGGGTCAATTTTTTTACCCTGTTTTTAAAAATGGTGCTATCAGAAGCACCCCCCCTCCCTTTTCAAATGTTTTTTTGATATTTTAAATTTTCTTATACATAAGGTTTCCACCTTTTTTTTATAAATGTTTTTTTTCATCTATTTTCAAATTGTACAAAAAGAAATTCTCAAACCTGTTTTTTTATCTATTTTCAAAATTTTCTAATTTTTTTTAGGTTCAATGATGTTTTTAATCATGTTTCCATGCTTCATCCAATGTTAAAAATGTTGTACACAATTTATTTATTTTAAATTTAGATTCTTCATATAATTATGTGTCCTTAATTAATTTATGGTTCCATACTTTTTAAATATAGTGGAAAATATCATTTTTAATACATTTTTAACATTTACTTCAATACATAGAAAATAATTGTAATTAAATAACGCTATTTTTAAATATTTAGTATAAAAATATAATTCATTTCTTTTTGGATAAATTAAAAACTAAGAAAACAAAAAAATTTGAAAAAACTAAAAAATAATAACATTTAAAAAACAAATTTATATTAAAAAAAACCATTAAAGAAAAACTTAAAAAACTAAAGAGGAAAAAAAAACCATAAAAATAAAATTGTATATAAAAAGTAAGAGAAAATGAGAAAAAATTAAAAAAGGTAAAAAAAAAATAATTATAACCCAAAAACACTTTAAAAAGCTAAAAAAAATAAAAATTAAAAACATATATAAAAAAACCCTCGATCAAAAAAACCTAAAGTAAAAACTTTAATACAATTTTTTTTATAAATTTAACAAAAGAACTTTTAAAAAAACCTTAAAATGACAACCAAAAAAATTAAAATTTATGTAAAAAACTTAAAAAATAAAATTTAAATGAAAATAACTTCATGAAAATTAAAAATATATATTAAAATCTTTATATTATATAGTTACATATATATGTACTATATATATCTATATATAATATAATATATAGTTACATATATATGTAACTATATAATATATAGTTACATAACTGTTGAATTAGCACTTTTAAAATATACATGTATAAAAATGTGTATACCAATACCACAAAATGTGGAGAAACCAAACAATTCAAATCATATACGACGTATGCACAAGCTACAACCTGACTTAGCCATCATCAGAATGGCTCATTCTAACCCGTGTAGAAGTTGTTTGTGCCCGGTGGTAATGCCTATTGCAGAAGATGTTTCAGTTGGGACCGCTATTCTCGGAAGCTACAATCAAGTGAATCAATTCCAATTGATCAACCAATGCCTCTCTTGTAAGATGATTCAGTTGGAACGCTCCCTCTCCAGAAGACTCGTCATTCGCCTTTGGCCACTCCATATGAGCCAACCTCACTCATAAGACTAATCAGTTCAGAAGATGTCTCTAAGATATAATAACCCTAGCACGATAGTTTGAAGCATGTAATTTGGTTGTGAAAAAAATTCTCTCTATGATTATAGGGAGGTCATAGTGTGCTTTACCGCTTATGAATGCATAGTGATAGTAGCAAGCTATCTCTCCTTGCTCCTATTCCTAACCCGCTCTAACTAGCTCCACTCAGAGTCTATGGATCTGTAACTATATAATATATAGTTACATGTATATGTAACTATATAATATATAGTTGCATATCTATATATATAGACAACTATATATATGTGTGTGTGTGTGTGTGTGTGTGTAACTATATAACATAAAGATTTTATTGTTTTTTAATTTTTATGAACTTTTCATTAAAAAAAAAAATTCAAGTTTTTTACATAAAGTTTTTTTTTTTTGTTGTTGTTGTAATTTTAAGGTTTTTTAAAGTTTTTAAAATTTTGTATTAAGTTTTTATTTTAGTTTTTTTAATTTGGGTTTTTTTTATATGTTTTTAATTTTATTTTTTTTTAATGTTTTAAAAGTTTGTTTTTGGCCTTAAATGATTTTTTTTGCCATTTATTATTTTTTTTACAATATTTTTTTATTTTTTAAATTATTGTTTTGTCGATAAATTTTAAATATTTTTCATTTCTTTTTCGTTTTTTTTCACCTTTTTGTTAAGTTAGTTAGTTTTCTTTTTTTTTTTTAATTTGGGTTTTGAATATATTTTTTTAAATGTGTTTTTGTCTTCATTAAAAAAAATTGTGAATTTTTTTTCCTTTCTCTTTATATATCTTTTAATAATTTTATTTTTTTTAAGTTAGTAAATAAATTTTCAAGTGACCATTTATGATCTAATTTTGTGTTTTTTATTTGCRTAGGGATTTGTTGTCAAGGCCACAGTTTCAATTAGGTCRTAATTAGCTATAATTTGAACATTTAGAAAAAACATTTTGCTTTAGGTAGCATCACGTTTTTATTTAGGTGTTGATTTTAAGGTTTTTCTAAGCAATTGTTTTATGTTTTAAGGCCGTGTTTGAAAAAAGTTGTAATTTTGACCTGGTTAGAAAAAATGGTGCTACTGGTAGCACCACTTTTTGATTTGGGGGTTGATTCTAAAGTTTATTTTCTAAGCAACCATTTGATCCTTTAAGCCTATGCTTGAAAAAAGTTGTAATTTTGACCTGGTTACAAAATATGGTGCTACCGATAGCACCACTTTTTGATTTGGGGGTTGAATTTCATGTTTTTATGCAAAAATATGGGTTCTAAGAGATATAGTTCTTGTTTTGAGGTCATAGTTCTCATTAAGTTGGTAACTTTGTTTAAACATTGGTTGAGAAAATCAAGTCTTAAATTTATTCATCGCTAACTCTGGATGTGAACAATGGGTTGTAGTGAAGAGTGTCTTCATGGATTTATGACGTACTTCTAAATATTCCATTTTATATCATAGTGATGTTTTAAGGGACCCACACTCAGTGAAAATATAGAGTTATGTGGATTTTAATTGGGCACGAGATGTAGATAAAAGGAGATCTACAAGTGAATGTGTGTTTCAATTGTTTGGTGGAGTAGTAAGTTGGATGAGCAAGAAACAAATTGTGGTCACTTTTCCCACTACAGAGGTAGAGTATATGGCATCTACTCATGCATCTAAGGACTCCATATGGATTATAAAACTATGTTTATATGTAGGGCTAAGTTAGAGAGCTATTATAATTTAATGTAATAGTAACAACGTCATCTATCTAGCTAAGAACTTGACCATTCATATTAGGGTCCTATCTTAACCTCCCTCGTTTAGTCTACCTAGGAGTTAGTTAATTTTTTATGTATCCATCCTCTTTGAATAAGGCCCATTGGATAATAGTGGATATTTATTTAATGTATAAGGGTCCACCTTATAAGGCACAGTAGGTACTTGGTACCCATTGGTGATGAGACCACAAGTAGTTAGGGTTTTTTCTATGTAATTTTATATAAAGAGATAAGAGACTATGGAACATGCATCTTGTGTTGTGTATTTGGAGCTCTACTCAGTGAAAGGTCACCTCACCTTAAGATCCAAGTGAGCATTTTTTGTATTCTTTAAATTATCAATATACAAGGTTATCTTTACACATTTCATATTATTGTCTCTTATTTATGGTTATTTTGCAATTATATTCTCTATATCCCTGGTTGTGTTTCAATTTTCAAGGGTTAAGGAACACTATAAGTGGTATCAAATCTCTTTCCTGAGCCAACACGCCTCCAAATTTTAGTGGATTTTTTTTTAGACTAGAGACATGTTCCAATGTCTTTAAATAACGCAATGATATGACGTTTAATGGGTAAAATTGTGGCTGGGGAAGAATACATACAGGAAATACAAGTGGAACCCCATTGTTGGATACCCTTAAAACCCTTATTGGTACCCCTTCAAGTAGTATCACATTATATGACACCTACATATGAAATCTCACTTTCATGTACCTTTGGGTATATAGGAATTCCCTTAGGTATACCTGAAACCAACTCTAGATCAATGGATCAACCACGTTGTTGCTATATTGCACTGAGCAAAACACTTGAGGAGATCACTCTTTATTACCTAGGTAGTCGGCTCATGTGGCTAAGGGTACGATAATCCTCATTAGTTGTTGCACTGAGATATTGACTTGAGTACCACTATTGGACACCAAAATTATATCAGATAGCTTTATCACCTAACACTTTTATGTCTCTAGGACCCTACAAACCCTAGCTTCTATAGTTAGCCAACAAAATTCCTAAATCTTTGAATCCTGAAGGAATTTGAATATATTGTCACCACAATAATAATCAATTGGGTGTAATACTCCCACAAGAGTAGTACTAAAAAAATTATCTACATCGTGATGATCGCTAGGGTATACCTCTTAAGTAATCCTTTTAGGGTGGACCTAATAATACAATTATTTGTGGTATATTTAAAAAGACTCCATTCAAGTTATTGATCAAAGTGAGATAAATGGAGAATAACACTTCAACGAAATCTTTGGTGGTCACATGGTTCAAACTTGCAACATGGAAAATTTGGAGGACCAACAACAGGTCCCATTGGCTTAGAACAAAAAATAAGCCCAACCCTGGTCAACACCAATATCTAGAAGAAAAGGTGGCTAAAACTAAGTCTACACTCCACATTTTGAATGCAAAAATGATAAAACAAGGAGATGTCTTGAAAATATTAGGGGACTACTTGAATATCCATATATCATATCTAAACATCGATCCAACCAATGAGGAATTTACTACTCTCGAAGTGCAAGCCACACACATGTTTTAGGATAATCATTGCCTACACTTTTAGGATCACAATTCATGGCATCATTTTCTAAAGGTTGACATGAACAAATTTTATGGGTTCGATCCCTTGGGGTGGGTTATTTAAATGGAAAATTATTTTTGTCTCCATGGCATCACTAATAACCTACACAAACTAAATGTGGGGTGTCTTATATTTGGATGTTGAACGTTGGAAGTGGTGGGAATGGTGTGGAAGGGATTATAAAGGATACATTGCTTGGAATAAATTTGTGCCAGTACTTTATGCTTGTTTTGAATGTGACACTCATCGATTGGGATGCCTGAAAAAATTACACCAAATAGACACAGTTATGGAATATATTACCTCCCTTGAGAAATTGRCAATCCACATAAAGGGAAAATCTGATTTAATTTTTAAATAATGTTTCATCAATGGTCTCAAGGAAGCAATTAAAGAACATGTCATGATGCAATGATCAAAAACATGGTTGGAATCTTATGATAGAGCTAAAGAAGATGAGATAGTTATCAATTCTCAAACCAAGAGACCTTTATCCACCACTCTCTCGACCCCCCTATGGTGACTACCACCAACTCCTCAAACTCATAGCTAGTCTACATCCACAAGTTATATCCCAAAGAGATGGTATAATTTCAACACCTTCATCTTTATAATAATTGTGATGAATGATATTTTAGAGTGAAAAAATATAAAGAACATAAATTATTTAAAATGGATGTATATCAACATAACTACTTAAAGGATATTCCTACTAAAGATACTCTAGAACAACAAATTTCTCTATGTTCCCTATCAGGTTTCTATATACTAGAAACCTTGAAATTGATTGGTTACATCTAGCACTGCAAAGTGATTGTGTTGATCGATCGTGACAACTCTCAAAATTTTATCCATAGGAGAGTAGCATGAGGCACCCATTGTTATGTACATCCCATATCTAATTTTCAAATTATGATCACCAATGGTGGTATGATGAAATTTGGGGCCATTGTGAAAATTTGAAACTACAAATTGGTGAGTGTCATCTCAAGGCTCACATGTTTTATACTGAAATGGGTGGTCATGATATAGTTCTCAAGGTAGAATGATTACACACTTTGGGTCTAATCACCATGTATTTCAAAGAATTATATATGAGCTTCACGTGGGAAGGGAAAAAGCATGCCCTCAATGGGATTGCATTTGGTTCCCTTGAAATTATCACCTCTCATCGTATGGAGAGTTTTTGAAGAAATTCCACTCATGTGTTTTTGCACAGTTCAATTCCATACAAGAAACTGAAACCATAGCACAAGAGATTCAGCCTGATTAATAGTTGGTTCTATCTAAGAATCAACAAGTGTTTGATATGCCACAAGGTTTTCCACCTTCATGTGGGGATAATGACCATGGTATTCCCTTCGTTCCAGAAAGTCAACCACCAAATGTGCATCCTAGTTATCCGCACCCTTTTTCACAAAAAAATGAAATTGAAAAGATCATTCAATAATTGTTGGAGGTGGGAGTTATACATCCTAGTACTAGCTCATACTCATCACCAGTGGTCATGGTATCAAACAAATAAGGTACTTGGAACCTGTGTCCTTATTTTTGGGATCTCAATAAGTTAACTACCAAGCACAAATTTCCTATCCCATTTATTGATGACCTTTTGGATGAACTTCATGGAGCCAAGTTTTTCTCTAAACTAGACCTTCATTTTGAGTACTACCAAATTAATATGAAAAATAAAAACATCCGTAAGACTGATTTTCATACTCATGAAGTTCATTATGATTTTTTAGTGATTCCTTTTGGCCTTTGCAATGCTCCATCAACCTTCCAGAGACTCTTGAACAAGATCTTTCACCCACTCCTACACAATTTTTTGCTTGTATTGTTTGATGATATGTCAATCTATAGTAAAACATTGGAATACCACATAGAGAATGTTGATATAGCATTGCAACACTTACATGATCACCAACTATTCATAAAATTCTCAAAATGTTCTTTTGGGGCTTCATAGGTTGAATACTTGGGTCACATTGTAAGTCAAGTGGGAGTACGAGTGGATCCCAAAAAAGTTGTAGCTATGCAAGATTGGCCCCATCCCAAAACCTTGAAGAAATAAATTTACCAACTTGATGAGAACCCTCGAGAGATATTTTTTTTTTTAGAGGTCATATTTAGTGGTTGTTTTTACCCTTTTTCAAAAAGTGGTGCTACTAGTAGTACCTTTGTTTTTGCACGCATGGGGGGGTGGTTAAAATTACAACTTGCTTAAAACCATGACCTTGAAAATTGATACCCATTGCGGATAAAAACCTTAAAATTGAACCCCAAATCAAAAAGTGGTGCTCCTAGTAGCACCCTTCTCTTTTTCGGGGGGGGGGTGTGAAAACTTTGACTTGATTGAAAATATGGCCTTAACAAATTATATTGATGTGAAAAAAAAACTTAAAATCATCCCTCAAATTGAAAAGTGGTGTTAGTAATTCTTTTTGGGGGTTAAAATTACACCTTATTCAAAATTGTGGTTTGGCAATCCATACTATTGTGGATAGATACCTTAAAAGAAGGAACAATTGCAGCCATAACCATAAAAATGAAAAAAAACACTAAAAAACTGAAAAATTAAATTAAAAACTAGATGGAAAAAAACATTATTTAAAAAGAAATAATAATTTTTTTTTTCAATTTATATTTTAAAATCCAAAAAGAAAAGAAAAATCTATCCCTGCACATCCTTCAAACTTGTAATTTTTTTTTTAAAAAACTCTTAAACCAGGTTTTTTATTTTAAATTGAAAAAAACTCTCTAATATATTTTTTTTTAAATAAACAAATCTAAAAAAATTGAAAACCCAAAAAAAGGAAAAAAAAAATCAAACAAATAAAAAAAACAAAAATAAAACAAACAAAGAAACCTAGCAATTTTGGGAAGGGTGATTCTCGAAATCACCTTGCCCCTCATTACCCAGCCTCGCACCCTCCATATCCTCCACCACATGTCCCCCTCCCTCCCTCATCCCCTTATACATGTATCCTTGTCCTCTCTCCCTCCCTCCCTTCCTATGGATCCCATGAAGTATGCCCACAAGCGTTGGGAGCTAGGGGGTGGGAAACAGAGGATTTGGAGGGCCTCGAGGTGGGTAATGCTGGGAAGGGAAATACTCATAATCACCCTCCCTCCAAATTTCTAGGTTTTGGTTCTTTTTTTTTTCTTTTTTTTAGTTGGTTTATTTATTTTGTTAATTTTAAATTTATACTTTTAGGCTTGTTTTATATTTTTTGTTAATTTTGTTTTCTAAATTTTATTTTAATTTTATTCAAAAAAAAATTAAAGTATTATTATTATTATTATTTTCAAATTGTGTTAATGCAAAAACAAAAATTAAAGGTGTTATTTTTTTCATTTCTTTAAAAACTTGTTTATGGCATATACTGGCTCTATGTATCTCTCCCCCATTCAAGGCACAATGGTTTGCATGAATTTGGTCCCATATTATTCAAATTACATCTCCCCTTTTTCATATTGATGATCACCTCATTGTCATTATCCCACTCAGAACCAAATAGTGTGAGGTAGGTGTCCTTCTCATCAACGATTTCAATGACCTCTAAATTTGTTGTTTTATCGATAGTCCCCAAATTCACCTCCATGTCCTCGAGAAATTCAATAGAGTATATACTATATTGATTGGCCAAATTCAACTGAATAAGTGAATACATCAATTGTGGTCTCCCCATCAATTCCCATGACCTCTTAAGAATAATTTTACATTAGATCCTAGATCCAACATAACACCCTGCACCTGATAGCCATGGATTTGGGCATCCATCTTGAAATCTTGGTCTATTCAAGGTTTTTATTTTCTATGTATCCTCCAAAATATTCCTTTTGGTAGGGGGCATAGATGGTGTCATCCTCCCCTCCCTCCATCATATTGGTCAGTGTCGAATCGCAAATCCCTCACTAGTTGTTCGCCATCCAAGATATTAATCAGTCTTTAGAAGAATTTCTTAATCACTTCAGTTTTTTTGATCTGGCCCTTGGTTTCTAGTGATGGCTCCTGGTTGTGCTTTGGCCTTGAAGATTAAAAAGGGCCCTTTTTTTAGAAACTACCCTTGTTTCCTTGGCCAAAGGTGGTCGTTGCTTCTTGAAAGTCTTCCAATGCCTCTATGTAATAGGTTTTATGTTGTTTTGCATCAAACTTAGGACTACCTTCCTTATGAAAGGTTTCTCAAGTGAAGGGTCATCATCTCTTGTACAGACTCCACCTCGAGTCACTACATTGATTATGGGATCCAAAATCTTTGCATCTTCCTGTGGTTTTAAGCTCATCAAATTTGCATTCATCTGTATTTTTCTAGTTTCCCACTTGGATATGAAATCAAGGAAATATTCAGTTGCATGGCCTATAGTTCTATATTCTCCACACCTTACTCTCATTGGATGTGGGAAATCCAAATATATTATGCTTGATTTCATTGCAATTGTATCATCGAATGGGACTTGTGTGGCCACCATGTCTTCCACCTCTATATCCTTCTCCATAGCCTCCTCTAAACCTCCTCCATAACCTCCTCAACCTCCTCCTTCAACTAGTTTATATTAATCTCCTCTACCTGGAAAGAGTTCCTCTCAAAGCGCTCTACCAACACCCCAAATGCATAACAATTCTCTATGGAATGGTACTCCGTCTATAATAATTCACAGAGAAGGTTTGTTTGGGTAAAAATATACTTTTTTAACATCAGAAAAAGGTGTGGGGGATGGCATATATTCAAAAAAAATCATAATATTCATCAACCATATTGACAAGGAATCATGTCAGTTGTGGCATCGATTTGGGTGTTGCAACCCCAACCTTTAGATAGGAGTAGTCATTCATCAAGTGCCTTTCTATCTTTCATACAATGCACCAAACCTATTCGCTCCTAGTATTGGCACAATTCATTTATTGAATATGTTATGTCAAAGATGACAGTTGCAACTGGAACTCCATGAGCTCAGTTGTTGCGCTAATTGAAGGAATTTGTAAAAGATTGGCCCGTGCTTTTCCTAGTAAACCATTCATTGACTCAATATTCATTGCTTGTGCTAAAACATCCCTCTAGGAGTTCCACTGCTACTACATCAATGACACTCTAGTTAGTGGTAGAAACCCTTGGGTGAACCATTATTTATGTTTTCTTTCATGAGTCAGGTACAAAATCCTACTAATTAGGTCATAGAAGCACTAGTCATACTCCCAAACACTTTCTCTCACCCATTGTTTAATCTCTTTCATCTCAACACAACTCTATTGCTTCAAATTCATCATCTCAAACTTAACGACAAGTATTTCCTTTACCTCACCCAATGTATTGGCTATGGCTTGTGGGTTTATTCAGATAAACTTCATGTACCATTATAGATATTTCCCCCTCATATCAAGTTTGGAACTCTATCAACTTGGAATCTAGGTTTGTCACTCTTCTAGACCCTCCATATTGAATCACACGGGAACAGATGCTACTTCGCATCACTATTTCCTTTCCTTGAAAAATTAGGTAGGAATATTGGATTTTTAGTTGCTCCATCCATGTTATGTATTAAATTGCTTACCAAGATGAAACCTCTAGGCCCTGGTTGACTAATCACTACGTCTCCTCCTTTTGAACTAAAATTCACAATTACCAATATTCCTCTACCACTACTTACATTTCCTCCTCCACTTGGTTGTCTACCATTACTATGACTTAATCCACTATTATTAGACAGAAAGTTTTGGACATTATTTTGGGAAGAATCTAAGTATGAAGAAAGAAACCAGAAGGAAGGAATCGTGTAGAAGGAAGGACTCACGTAGAAAGAGGGACTCATGTAGAAGATAGAAAGAGAACAGAAGAGCGCAAAGGACGGAGATAGCACAAAGGTGAAACGGTAAAGAAAGAGAGCGATAAAAGGAAGCACAAATGATGATAGTGTGACTTTCCAGAAATAAAAGGACAACAAAAAAGTTGTATAAAGAACAAGAAGTAGAAGAAGGCAAATAGCCAGTTAACTGAAGTTGGCTATTCCATGCATTGTAACTGGTTATTTTGGGAAATATAAGAATAGAAGTTGGAACCCTAGAGTTTGGGGTGTGAATATGTAATGGGATTGGGATATAGAGAGATAAATACACACATATATAGAGATATAGTGAAAGAGATATAGAGATCTGTGTATGTAAGTGTGAGAGTGTGTACATGAAAGAGAATTAAGGTTATGGAATAACCATTAATGTAATAGTAAGACAGAAGATGAATAAATAAGAAAGGACATTGTGTCTTATGTTCTTACTTGTCTTTATACATTCATGAATGATGATATACTTTGTATACTGAATTTATTCTATGAATTTTTTATGTTGGAATGTTCATGTATGGTTTTGATAGTTTAGATAATAATCATGAACATACATAAGTTAAGATCAGGAAGAATGATTCATGCATCATCCTCCCTTTCCCTTACAGCTATAGAAACCTAGTTCTTACAACCCCAATAGATACCTCCGGTGAGACTTCATATGCGCAAGCAGGTGATGTTGAAAGGGTCAGTGTATTGAGGGTTTTTTTTGTCATGATCAACCTAGACCCTTGGTTTGAGAAACCTCACACAGACAAGAAGCATCCAAAAAATGGTTTCGTTGTCAGGACCAAGAATTTGTGACTAAGGGAATGTTTTGGAGGCCGACTAAGAAAGAAATCACTAACTGATTGGAACAAAAAGAACAGGATTTCGTGCGAAAAAGAGAATAGGAACCCTCGGATGAGTGATGATCAATGGATGCAAAAGTATGTGTTCACAGATCAACATGAAAGTTTGTTTGCTGAATTCCTAGAAATTATGACAGAGTGGCTAGAAAGTTTAGTAGAGAAGACATGAAGGTTTAGTGTTGCGACACCAAGGAATTGGACGTCGGAACTGGTAAGACAAATAAATTCGGTAAGTAACTCAACTACTCAAATACATTCTTAGAGAATAGATAGAACAAGATTCATGTAATCACGTTAAAGAGAAGATTTCTCATAATTGGTTAGGAAACAACCATTACAAATTATCACAATGGAGGATTAACGTTCCCTATGAATATTATCATTAGCCACTACTCTTTACATCTCCAACTTGTATCGACATCCAATTGTTTCTCTAACCATGCCTTCCTCTGATTTGTTGATTTTTTCAACTTGTAACTACTATAATCAGGGTGTAATCCTTGGTTAGTGCATATGTATTGATTTTCACACCTACTTCCTTGTCATGCACATCCTTCCTTTTCTCAGCAGACATGCTTCCCATTTCAATGCACTGTCCCAAAATTCCTCTCATATATCCCTTTCATGTGTAGGTCTCATGCCTTTATTCTTGACTACCCTCTCTAGCACCCTACTCATCGTTCAAATCACAATTCTATTTTTTTATTATTAAAACCTAAGGTGGCCAAATTCTAGTTTTTCATATTTTTTTCACATGTGTGACCTTGTTTTGCAACCCTAATGCACCACCTTTTTTGTTGGGGAAAAACACCCTACAGACTAGCAAATAGAGTTTAGACTTTGCATGCAGATATGACTGAATAGAAATTACTTTGTACCTTCATCCCTATATTTAAATCCCCTTTTCTTAGTAAATGCATGGAAAGATCAACCTACTTCGTTACCGGCGTTTGATGTAGATCCTTCGTTGTGCTTGATCACTTGTTCGCAATACTCCTTCCAAAGCTGACCTGCATTCAAGACGAGCAACAACTATGCATGCATACTACTTATATACTAACAGGTTAGAAATCAAACATAAACTAATCAAACCATAAAAAGTTCATGAATTTGGACGGGAAAAGCATTCTCTTTATTACTTAAAATGAGTCAACTTACAAAAGTTCAGACTGGCCTCCGCTCCTTGAACCTGATCATGGGATCCTCTTCTTCTGTCCTTCAACTGCTTTGCTTTGAATCTCCTTTGGCATAAGGAAAGGCTAAAGGTTTGGGAAAATGGGAATACGTAAATGGGCAGAGTTTCTTTGCTATATTTTTTCTCTTCCAAATGGTACCCGTACCCCTTCTTTTATAGGCTAGAAGGAGCTAGGTATTTGGACGAACCCTCAGCCATGCATGGCCAGGAGTTTCAGTTAACTCACCCATATCTTTTTGTTCCATCGGAAACTTTCCTTTTTTCATGTTTTTGTCGGTCCATGTGGGATATTTTGGGTTAGCCAGCGTGTACACACATGCAATAATGGATTACGGCACGTGGGCCTTTATAAAAGAGGATTTTGAAAGAGTTTTTCAACAGTGATTTGGCAAAGAAGGGATATGAGTTGGCTTGATGCCAAGTAAGCATGTGTGGTGCAATTTAGGGTTATAATAGATACCCCCTAATGTGTGAGGTTAGAAGAGAATCTGATGGCTGAAATACATTACCAATCTTTACTAATGTGCCGAACGATTGAGACCAAGGATCGAGAACTAGGAGGTGTCGTCTACAACATAACAAATGTCTCACCGAGGCGGGCATACCCATGCTCGGGATAAAATTGAACCATGGCTACCAATCAAATACATTGTAGATCCATGTCAAATAACTATAAAGAGTAGCCATGAACAATACACAGCGGAGCTACATCTCGAAATCAGAAAGATATACATATAGAGTATCCATGTTCCAGAAGTTGATTCGGCTTGATGGCTGGAGATGAGATCTTTAGAGCTCGAGCAACAACTTCAAAATATTCAAAAATTGGGTAGGAGTGTAATATGAGTGTACGACTGCACTACCCAGAGGTCTTCAACGGCTCATCATTCATGGACTTGATAATCTTGATGATCAGACTGAAGGCTTCAGTGATTTCGAACAAGGACTTGATTAGATGTTCAGGATGGTCGGGTATGCGGACAAGAGACATATTACAGAGGGGCCGACTCAGGCTTAGTGACAAACTTCCCTTGGAAAATAGCACGACAAGTGATGAGACTCAGGTAGCATGTATGTTAATCATAAGTCTACTAAGCAGGAGGCAACTCAAACTCTCCATATGTTTGGAAGAATAACCAAACGTTGGAGGACACAACTCTATATAGCGAGAAAAGCTTCCTAAGGTCGTACTACATCCCATAGTCTGATGAACAAATGGATAGATGTGATTTATCCAAGGGAGACTCATTATGATACCAATAAAGAAAATACTTTTCCCTTCCACTTTTTGGGGTATATTTGATTTTTTTTTGTTCTTTTCAATAATTGTGGAAAAAGAATAAAGGAATATTACGTTACAATGGAGGAACGAGTATTGAAAAGATACAAGTTCAAGGCACAAGGACAAGATTGTTGTTTTAGTAAAATGATACTCGGGGAAAATCCTCCGGCGGCCAAAGGTGTTAAGACGCAGAAGCAAACTGTCACAAGGATGGTGTATAAGGTATGAAAATGTGGTTAATAAAACACACAATGGTAACATCCTTCGATGTAAGTTTAACGAGCCCAAAGAAGGTAAGCTCTGTGGTTTTTCATATCTAGAGACTCTGAAAAAACATAAAAGGAGACTCCATTAGGGTACCTTTTTCGAAGATAGTCTAGTCAATTAGACGTCGATTCAAAACCATTTTAACGAGTGCGATAAGGACAAGATCACTTGGCAATTTTTTCATTTTTAAGGAGTCTGAAAAAAGATTAACTATGGACTCCGTCAGGAATATTCTTCTGGACCAATTTAACGAGTGTGAAAGAATAAGGTCACTCGACGATATTTTCAATTTTAGGGATTCTGAAAAGAGCTTAACTATGGACTTCATGGGGGTTTCTTTTTCATAAGTTTAGTCCCTTTGGCCCGAAAAAGGGATAAAATTATACCTAAGAGTACTCTTCTAAAGAACGGAAGTTCCATAGAGTATACTTTTGTTCGTACGGTTGACCATCCGGACCAAAAAAGGGGTAAACTACCGCCAAACAGACGTGACTTCAAATTCCAGTTTAACGAGTGTGAAAGGCCACAAGATCGCTCGACAATATTTTAATGTTTAGAGGGTCTGAAAAGGGATTAAAAGGAGACCCATTATTTTTTTGGAGTCCTGAGGGTGAGATCAAGAGTGAAGAAGAATCATGCAAATGAGGCTCAAACTCATATTCAGGAAATGCTATAAGGACTCTCAAGCCTACAATGTTTTAGAGACGGCATGGACACCATAATGCAACCAGGACCTACCTAGGGCATATGTAACACCCTATTTCCCCCATATTGTAAATATAACTGGACTGGCCAAGGACTATGGAAAACTCATAAGTATGAATATGTGATGTAAAAGGACCTGCAGGAAGAGGTCAATGAATGTGAATAACATTTTGAATTTATTGCAGGATTACTGAGAGGGAATGTGCAGAAAAGAGACCACGATGGCGGTGGAAGGCTCCTGAAAAGGTGGCGTTAACTTCCACCCTGAATGAATACCGTATTTGGACTCCACTGGCCTAGAGAACCAAAAGCGGCTCGCTGCCCCCCCCAAATTTAATGTCTCGCAGGCTAGTAGGCGGGTGGATTGATAAGGGATGGGATGGTGAACCGCCCATCCATAGAGTCGTCCGGCCTTATCGGCGCGAGGGTAATCATTCCGCACGCAACCTCGCGAGAGGATAAGGCGTATGGCAGAAGCGATGGAAGGGGGCAGACACGAGGGGAACTCTGGAAAAATTCTTACACAGAGTGAGTGATAGCAGAGAGGAAGTATTGAAACCTTCGCTCCTGGTCACTGGCAGACAGAGAGACACAGTCTTAGAGCATTGTGGTCTCAGCTCAGGGGTGGCTAGTGGTAAATCTGCTAGGAGTCGCTACGCCTACGGTTGGGTGGAAACAGGCACCCCTCTCAGTAGTCACACTCATGTCTTGTGTTATTTCTGATAAGTGTTTTATATACATTGCATCTTGAAATTCATAGACTGGTATATGCATACATGTGTTCATGGAACTGTCAAATTATGAATGATTTCTGTGTAATAATGTTTGTGCAGTGTTTAATGAGAATGAATATATATATACTCATAACAAAGGGAACCACGCATGATGTGCGTGGATGAAGCAACTGTATTTATGCCTAGATTGAATTAAGTTAGGCCTCCAGACCATTCTCGGGAAGTTGTTTCCCTTCACCCATCTCTCGAAAGGCTTCGGAATAGATCTCTTGTAGAGATTTACTCCTTAGAAAATTTCACCAAGAACCCAAAACAGGGACTTGATCGCGTAGGTCTTATTAACCCTGTGAGAGGAGGAATGACCCTCTTAAGGTTCCGAGATAGTAGTATTGTGAGATGTAACGAGTCGATGGATGAGATCTCGTCGAAGGACCCATATCCATTCACGACCATTAGATCATCATGAGCAATGAGAAATTAGGATCGTAGATCCCAAGACCCAAAAGAACATTTGAACCAATGATCTTCCCACATCCATGAAGTGGTGGAAGATGCACACGATGGGGCAATCCGAGCCGTTGAATCGAGTTAAGATACTCCGAGTCTAGTCTCCGGAGTGTGCAGAGGAAGAACAAATATGGGCTGTTAGATCTGGGATAGATACCCAACAGCCGTCGGATCTGGAGAATTCACGTAGGAGTTAAACTCGTGAACAGGAGGAGGAGTCCCGGAAGAGTCATCGGGGTTTGAAGGTCAAGAGAATCGAGACCTTGTAGGTCAGAAAATCCCGAGAAAGGATCCTAGCCATTGATCTCGGCAGGACACGCGTCAGACATCAGGACAGGAGTCGGGATTTAACCCATCGGGGATTCCAGGAGTGAAGATATCGTTGCATCAGGATTCGCAATCCACGAAATCCCGATAAGCTCAGAACCATCCATCAGCAGGGACACGTGTTGGAAGATCCAAGGAAGTCGTGAATTGGAGAATCGGGGTTCCTGGAGGCAAGAACCTCTTAGATGTTGGAATCGCGATTCGCGATATCCCAATGGGAGATTTGGACTGTCCGTTGGCAGAGGACACGTGGCAGAGATCAAGCACCATTGGCATTTGGTGCATCGAGAAATCGGTATTCCTGAGGTCGAAGGAACTAGGACATCGAAAGTCCCAAAATCCGGACAAGGATCTGGATCGTCCATTTGGAGGGATGTGTGGAGGAGATCTCGTAAGCTCGGAGGTTCGCTGGGTAGGAGTCCAAATATTGGAGGTTCCAAGTCATGAGTGGTGAAGCCACGAGAGGATATGAGCCGTCCATAGTTGAGGAAAAATGTCAACAGATCCCGAAGAGTCGGAGCTCGAGGCATCGGAGTTTCTAGAGGTAAGAAACTCCCACACTTTGAAATCACGATCCATGAAACCCCGATCAATGGGGAACAACTGTCTGAATAGCAGAAGCTGATGGAAGAGCCATAGTGGGAGCCAGTTGTCGGCTTGAAGGAGAATCAGTGTTCAAGAGATCGGGAAACTTAGGGGTAAGATTTTTACGACATTGGAAACCTCGTAGCCCCGACGGGGTAAGGTAGTGGTCACGGAGTGACGGTCACGTTGGCCAGGGCTTAGCCAGGAGGGATGAAGCGCATCGCAAATCAGGATATCGGGAATCCCGTGGATGTGGTATTTACCCCTTATGAAATCATGAAACATGAAACTCCGATGGGGTAAGGATGTGGACATGGGGTAATGGTCAGGTGGACCATGGATGAGCCAATGGGGGGGCTAGCTGAGGTAGAGGCGCATCGGGAATCGGGGAATCATGAATCCCGTGGGCATATGCATATCAACATCGAAAACCCTGAAACTCCGACGTAGAGGTTTGACTATGGTCCCGGGGTAGTGGTCGCATGGATCACAGGCTTAGCCTGGAGGGCTAATGCATTATGGGCATATCGGGAATCGGAGAATCGCGAGTTCTGAGGACTCGTGATTCACGACATTGGAAACCCTGAAACTTTGATAGGAGTAGCCTCGAAAGGAGGTAAGGCCATGGTCACAGAGGCAGTGGGCCACAGGCTTGGCTTGGGGAGCTAATGCGTAAGGAGCGTGTTGGAACTTGAAGGATCGCGAGTCTTGGGGAGGGGGGGGCGAATGAATTTTGACATTAGAAACCCCATAGCCTCGATGGGAGTTATGACCATGGTCATATAGATGAGGCCATGCAACCAAGAGCTTAGCCTAGGAGGCTAACTGGCATTTAAGCAAGTTGAGATGGGTGACAACAGAAATCCCGACAGAAAGGGACATACGACCACGGTTATGTACAGAGAGTTGGGTAGGTAAATAGAAGACATGTGACTCAGGGATTGGCATTTTGCTGCAACACGCTCCGGGGATTCTCATTATTGACAAATCAACCAAAATTTTTTTGATTTATGGTAGTGGGTATGTTACAAAGTGGTATCAGAGCATGGTTACAACACTCGGCCTGATTGGGCTCATGCACCAGTTCCGCATAAACCTTGTTCAAAACACTCCTGTGAGGAGTAACCCCCTGACTTAACTATCTTATCCAGGATTAAAAACTTGGAATATGAAAACCTGACTGTGTATTCATGTGAAAAAGTTATGAATTATGCGCAAATTATAAAATGTATTTAACTCTTGACTAATATTCAGCGTTTGTCTTTTCACTCAAGCGGTCGATCAACCACAGAAATCTACAAACGTGGAGTATGGTGACTCACCAAGAGGTGGGAGAAGGCTCCCACAACAGAGATGAAGAGTCTGATGAGAGAAGAGAAATAGGAACCCCTCCAGACCTAGCTAAGACAGTGAGGAGTCTCATGGTCGAATTGCAAAGCTGCAAGGCCGATAATGAAAGGATGATGAAAGAACAAGAAAAGCAAACTGAAATTAATGCAGTTCTACTGCATAGCTTATCTGACCTATAGCGACAAATGCGGCATGAACCTGAGATGCAGAATCATGGTTGTGTCAGTGGTCACACTGAGATAAGAACATCCAGAAAGGTCCACCCCAGAGGTAAAGGACCAGTGCCAGATGATTCCACTGAGAAGGAAACTGGCGATTCAGAAGGCTCTTCCAGTAGTAGGATCAATTCCTATTCTCAAAAGAAACAGAAGAAGCAAAAGACTTCTAAGATCATAAATTCGAGGAATTCAAAAAGGCCAAACCTCCCTCCTTCGATGGCGAGATAAAGAAGGGAGAGGAAGCTGAGGCTTGGCTACTTGGACTGAAGAAATATTTCAGAGTCCATGATTTCTCAGAGAACTTGAAGGCCCGAGTGGCCACTTTCAATCTGAATGGAAAGGTTTCCATCTGGTGGGAATACCTTAAGAATATGAAAGGGGTCCACGAGGAGGACCTCTCTTGGAAACAATTCGAGAAGTACTTTTGGAAGAAGTATTTTTCAGAAAGGTATTTCGACGAGAAGGCTAAAGAGTTCTATGAACTCAAATTGGGAAAATTTACCATGGAGGAGTATGTCAACAAATTCCTCGACTTGCTGAGATATGTACCCTACATCAAAGCAGAGAAGACAAAGGCACAATGTTTTATCAGTAGGCTACCCAAGGAATACCAGAACCGAATTGAATTTGACAAACCAAAGACCCTAGAAGACACTATAAGAAAGGCAACATATTGTCATGAACAATATGGACATCGGGCAGAGTCTCGTGGAGACTGGAAACAGAAGAGTGGCTTGAAATTTCAGAAGAAAGGGAGCAAATCCTCGGGATTTAAAAACTACAAGAAGAACCACAGAATGAACTTTCCAACCTGGAGTGTACTCCAGCAGAACTTTCCCTCGGTGGACGGAAATAAAACTTCTAGACCTATACCAGTAAAGACTGATAACCCAAAGAGAAAACCTTTGGAATGTTGGGATTGCGGAGGAGATCATCTCCAGAGAGACTGTCCACTTCGACAATAGAACAGTCGGAAAATTTATAACATGCAGGAAGCTACCATGGTCAATGATGTGGCAAGGAGTGTGTCGCAGATCTATGTAGCCTTGGATAATAACCAAGCTGACCACCAAGCTTCAGTGGTGGAAATAGAAGGTATGATCTTCAACCATCTGGTATCT
>ML783947.1:441281-451387 GCA_009831015.1 Picea engelmannii | reverse complement strand
TTACTTTTATGGGTTTGTCTTACGTCAAGGGGTATGAGGGTGAAACTGATGATGTGTAAAATATGAAAGAAAAAAATGAATAACAAATCTGGAAACAAAACTTTTACTAAATGCAAAATTTCGACAACTTTTCAAAAAATATTTTTAATTTTTCTAAGATTTTGGACAGCAAACTCAAAGGAATTTCACTGGACTACGAGCTACTTATGATCTAAGTGAACTACAAAAAATTATGAAATAAAATACTTTTCCCTGGCCTAATAATGTAGAAACACACTGTTCAACCAAACAAGAAAGTGAAAATAATTTTTTTTTTTTATTTAAATGCTAGTAAAGCAAGAAAGGGAAAATACCGACAAGCAAAAAACCAAGAAAAACAATTATGGCCTAAATCACATATCACAAAGAATCAGGTCAAAAATCACACACTAGCAATTCTAAAAACAATGATTCTCACACTTGTCTAAAAACCTTTAAAATCTTTTTATTTTTATGAGAAAAAGTAAGCTAAGAGTAAAATTAATCCTAAGCTACTAACTGTTCAAATAGAGATTCAAACCCCTGAGAGGAATACTTCTTATCAAAGGAGAGGATGACTGCCTCACCCTTAACAAAAAGTATCCCGCACAATCACGCGACTGTTACTCAAACAACACACATACGAATGCATGCTGAACAGAGACAGAGGGCGTGTACATGCGGGCTGACCTTGTACAGGCCGCGTGTATATCTAAACTCTGAGAAAAAATGAAAATAGACAAACCAAACTAGGAAGAGACCACTGATATTGATAACCAGGATCCCTTGAAGGCTTGGATACTCTTTCTAACAGAAAAACAAATAATGTAAGGAAAAAATGATAAAGCAAAAACAATCTGAGATAGGACTGCTAGAAAACAAGACTTTAGATAAAATTCCATAAAACCCCCTGAGAATGTGTGATTCTGACAGGGAAGAGGATGACTGCCTCTGAGGTTCTCTGAATTCTACACGCTACTGCTAGCTCTACAACTAGCATTCACACGCGAGCTATAAGAGAATAGGGAATGGGTACATGTGTGCAGACCTTGTGCAGGACGCATGTACCTCTATGGGTCCCGAAAAACACAGTCAAGCAAAATTCAGGGAAAGCTGGTATGGAAAACCAAACTCCCTGCTAGCTCATACCTTACAGAAATGAAAAGAAAAGACAGGCAAGAAAAACTAGTCTTTAAACTACCCAAAAACTAAATAAAATTCCAAGAACCCTAGAGATTCTCCCCAGTATGGTCACCAATTTTTTTGTTGGGGAAAAACACCCTACAGACTAGCAAATAGAATTCAGACTTTGCATGCAGATATGACCGAATAGAAATTACTTTCTACCTTCATCCCTAGATTTAAATCCCCTTTTCTTAGTAAATGCATGGAAAGATCAACCTACTTTGTTATCGACGTTTGATGTCGATCCTCCGTTGTGCTTGATCACTTGTTCACAATACTCCTTCTAAAGCTAACCTGCATTCAAGACGAGCAACAACTATGCATGCATACTACTTATATACTAACGGGTTAGAAATCAAACATAAACTAATCAAACCATAAAAAGTTCATGAATTGGGACGGGAAAAGCATTCTCTTTATTACTTAAAATGAGTCAACTTACAAAAGTTGAGACCGGCCACCACTCCTTGAACCTGATCCTAGGCTCCTCTTCTTATGTCCTTCAACTGCTTTGCTTTGAATCTCCTTTGGCATAAGGAAAGGCTAAAGGGTTGGGACAATGGGAATACATAAATGGGCAGAGTTTCTTTGCTATATTTTTCCTCTTCCAAATGGTACCCCTACCCCTTCTTTTATAGGCTAGAAGGAGCTAGGTATTTGGATGAACCCTCGGCCATGCATGGCCGGGAGTTTCAGTTAACTCACCCATAGTTTTTTGTTCCATCGACAACTTTCTTTTTTTCATGCTTTTGTCGATCCACGCAGGTTGTTTTGGGTCAGCTAGCATGTACATGTGTGCAGTAATGGATTAGGGCATGTGGGCCTTTATAAAAGAGGATTTTGAAAGAGTTTTTCAGCAGTGCTTTGGCAAAGAAGGGATATGAGTTGGTTTGATGCCAAGTAAGCATGTGTGGTGAAAATTTAGGGTTATAACAACCTTGTTATACATTCTTGTTTCTACCTATTGGTTGGCATGACCTCATTATCCTCAAAATTGAAAATGAGGATTTGAATGCAGTCTCCCAAAATGTGGTACCAAAATTTTGATTCTTTTGTGTTGGTATTGGGATTTATGAGATCTAGATTAGATCACTATGTGTAATACAAACAAGATGGTGTTCATTTGCTTGTTATCACTCTATATGTAGATGATATGTTATTCTTTGGTAATAATAAGGATGTGATTTTTGAATTGAAGTCTTAGATTTAAGCTCAATTTGATATAAAGGACTTGGGGCCTGCAAAATATATCTTAGGAATGGAGATCAAGAGAGATAGAGAAAACAAAAAGATTTTGTTGAGCTAGAGTAAGTCTCTAAAATCTGTGTTGCAACATTTTCACATCAAAAATTGTGGAGCATTGTGTAATATCTGAGTTTGACCCTCTTGAATATTTTGTAATTATGCTTTTAAATGTTTTTTGCATCAATGTTATTCCAAGGGGGAGGGGATGTAATATTATGGTTTGAACCTCTTGAATATTTCGCAATTAATTATGTTTATAAATGTTTTCTACAAGGATATTTTATTACCATGTTTTAATTAGAACCATGAAGAGGAAATTATATGGTGGCTTGAACATCTTGAATGCATGTAAATATTTTATTTTTACAAATTTAATAAAATACCAAGACTGATTGAGGCAGGAGCACCTAAAAGGGGCTATGATACCAGAAGCAGGGAAAGATGAACAGGTATAAGGGAATCCTACATGATTAAGACCCTATGTTACCTTTATATTAATGATTTTTTTAATCTTTACATTTTTAGATTCCCCTCTATAGTCAATCGTTGGAATTTTAAATGGTGGATGAAACCTTATCCTAAACTCAAGCCATCATCTCCTATATTCAAAATAGGTTCCCTATATTCATGGAGAATTTATCCCTACCTTCTTGTAACCTAATTCGAATTGGAAGAAATACTTATGTCACTCTTTCCTTGTATTATTCATTCATTCATTCATGGTAAATAATTCAAATGGGAGAGGGAGGAGAGTTCTTGAGAAAAAAAACAAAACCGTGGATGGCCAATAACCAAGATTTTCCTGTTGGAGTTTAGTAGATATCAACCTAGAACTTTCTATGGACATATTGAAGAGAACTGGAGGAGAAAACTTCCAAGGGTGGAGGGAGAATAATTTTGAGGGACCATGGAGAAAATAATTAAGATCTCCTTTGTGTTGTATGTTTAGGTATGTGGGTGCCAGATATCTACTCTATAAAACTTTGTAGTGGAAAGAATGTGATCTATTTGGATCCTAAGGACATCAATGTGGACCTTTATATTCTCAAACTTAAGATCAATGGAGGGAGAGTACTTATGAGGGACTCTAAATTAGAGAAATAATTTATCCTTGTGTTGTATGTTTAGGTATTGTGGGTGCCAGAGAGTTTATTTGTCTTTAGAAATCCTTACAATAAGATACTTGGTTGAGAAACTCTCTTACCTGAGATAAATATTTTCCCTGAGTTGTTCTTGTAATACCTATTTTCCCTGGTGGTATCATAACTTATCTAGAGGGTAGCCTATAGTAGAAATACCAAGAGAAACATAGCCAAAGTTTGGGAGGAAAATCACTTTGCCTCAATTAGTTGGCTAGTATACAACATTCAATAGATAAATATGTCATCTTTATTCTAAAATTATGTATGTCTACAAAGTGTTTGTAGATATGTGTCAATGTCTCTAATAAAATATATGTCTGCAAAGTGTTCGTAGAAATGTGTTAATGGCTATAAAATATATGTCTGCAAAGTGTTTGTAGAAATGTGTCAATGGTTGAAATGAAATGCATGCTTACATATTGCTATTGGGGGAATATTTTGGGCATGTAAAATAGAGTGTTGAGTGTTTTGGGTTGAATACTTGAATTGATTTGATATAAAGACAAATTTCCTATCCTTGTTGGGAAAATTTTCTAAGTTAAGTTCTTGTATGAAGAAGATCATTTGCCAATGAAAAATTGTTATTATTGCTAGGAAAGTTTTATGAGTCAAATTATGATATAGAGGATTAATTGCAATTGACAAATTGTCTTTGAGAATTTTGGAGTTAAATTTTGTATATATAGACATGCAATGTATGCAGTGGTTTTCTTCCCATAATTATACATCCTACAGAATGGTAAATGGGTCAAAAAAAAATCATATATGAGACAATAACGTTAATGATTCCTGGTTTGAAAAGGTTGTGTATGAAAGAGAAAATTGGCCAATGGAAATTTGTAACTTCATTGGGTATTTTCCTTGGGTGAATATCTTTAGATGGAAAATGTCTTGCAAGAATAAAAATGCAACCCTCTTGGCCATAAACACTGAGCTAGTATGTTTACATAACAAATTGATTTTGGTATTGTGCATATAATAACCTTTCTGCATAGTTCTTAATTTTAAATATTCCATACGGGGTGGCAGGAGCGAGAGGGGTGATCATATGCCCACGAGGAAATCAAGTGATCTCTTTTCATTAGAACCTGGGCATCACTACAAATAACCAATATGAAGCCTATGCTCTGTACCAAGGACTTCATCTCACCAAAAGCAGAAACATACACTCCCTTTCGATGATTGGGGACTCCAATATAATCATAAGACATGTATGCAAAGGGTCCCACCCCCCAAATCTACACTTAAAATCCATTATCCAAAGAATTTTGACAACTCTCAAGCTCTTCCACAATATCTCCCTTTTCCATGTCCTCCGACGGAATAATCATCTGGTTGACGCTCAAGAAAACCTGGCAATTGATATGGAGCAAGGCTCATTAATGGTTAACGAACTTACTCTCTACACGCCCATCCCATGAATTTATACTTCTGGCAGTCAGCTCCTCTGCCCACTCAGCACTTCGTCTGGGCCACGGTGGCGAAATGGGCCACGGTTTGGGTCGTTTGTCCTTCCAGTTTCAAATCCCTTACTTTGACACCTATCCACCATCCCCCTCACCTCAACACATGGCTTTGTAACCCCCTCCACCTGCCCCACCTTACCTCTTGACACCTTGGCACCCGCTCCCTCACTTCAGTGCATGTCCTGTGGCACCTTATCTATCCTTCCCCCAACTTGAGAAGTCTTTTCGATGTACCTTGGATAGATCTTGTGTGTGGAAGAAAAACCTGGAGTGAGATGAGCTTGTTCAGCATGACATCTAGAGTGTATTGTGCATTAAGTTCAAGCGAGGTGAAGGATCCCAACATCAGAAATGATCATGGCTTCAATTTGTGACAAATATTGGGAAATTGGTTATGTTCCCTTAATCAATCAAGGATGAGGGAGCATATTATAACAAGAGCGTCTCATCTTGTTGGAAATATCATCCCTGTGAAGAATAGAGTTGCGTTTACGTGCACTGATACCTGGGTATTCCAACCGAATAGAGCAATGAATTTAGGCAAGATGAATAGGAAACCACCGAGAACAGTTCCAGTGGAAGAGCACGACGAGCTCATAAGAAAGGTCCAGACTCTTCAATTGCAGCTGAGGGCTCTTTCTACACAAGTTTTATCCATCACAAAGATTACTATCTATCACATGAGTGAACAACAAAGAAACAAGGATGAGTGTGAAGCGCTAAGACAACAGATAGAGGCACTCCAATTCGTGGTTGGACCTGCATTGCCCACACCCTCCTTGAACACCTTCATCTCAGATGAGGCATCCTTGCCAGGACCACACCCATGACTGGACCTCAACCTTCGGCCTCCAACAGAGGTAAACTTCCCTACACTGGACCATACCAAAATTTAAGTGTATGCAATGTTTTTTCATGCTATTACTAGGATCGTTTTGCATGGTTTTCACCATAGAAACTCAAATAGGCTTTAGCATTTGAGTAAGAACTATTCCTTCTCTTCATTTCCTTTTTGGAGAATACAGGGGAGTAAATTTTGAATTTTTCAACTTTTGTAACACAGACTATGTACTCTTCCTGCATTTCTTCACAGTTTTTTAATATATATTTACCCAGTTTCTGTTAAAAAAATAAAAAATAAATATTCCATAGATAAAACAAAGGTATAATCATATTTTTATTTATTGTGGGAATGTTATTTGAGATTGGATTGTTATGATTAATGGACATAATGATTTGTGTCACTAGATATCTCTTGAATGGATACTATGAATGGAGTACTATCTTTGATCATTAAGAAATTGAATTTTTAATAACTGGGTGAGCATCTCTAAATTCTTATAGTTTGCAATGAAGAATGAAATATGGGAATCCATTTGTGATGTTTTTGTGGTTGTATATAGCATTTATGGAATGCGTAAGAATTATGTGTATTTAGTAATTCATTTGACTATAAAGGTCCAATACTTGAATATTGGTTGTGTTATGATTCTCTAATGTAAGGGAGGATTGGTTATGAATCTAGAAGGTTGATTCATGTGAAACTACCATTAAATGTCATTGCATAGTTTTAAAGGGTTTGGAAGTCACTTTTATAAACATGACATATGATTCAACACATATTGGGAATCAAACCAAGATTATATATATATATATATATATATATATTCAATTGTAATATCAGTTCCCATAAAAATCAGAACACTCAATGTGTAACTTACCTAGTCCCCTCTATGCCTAATTGAGGATACATGGCACTAAATGTTTTCCTTTTCCAATTCAACAGTTAACTCTGATGCCAATTTGTCATGTACTCATTAGTTAAATCATCAAAGAAGACTATATATGACAAATTGGCATCAGAGTTAACTATTGAATTGGAAAAGGAAAAAAAATAGTGCCATATATCCTCAATTAGGCATAGAGGGGACTAGGTAAGTTACACATTGAGTGTTCTAATTTTTATGGGAACTAAGATTACAATTGAGTAGTGTCCTACAAAACTTGCAGATATGGAGGATATGGCTTCTATACCTTATGCCTGTGTAGTTCATAGTTTGATGCATGTTATCATTTATAATATACTAGACATTTCCTGATCAAGGGGATTCTTGATTTGGTTCATGGCTAATATTGGACGTGAACATTGGGTTGTAGTGAAGAGGGTATTTAATTTGTGAGGTACTTATTAATATTCCATTTTCTATCATAGTGATGTTTTAGGGGACCATGTTTCAGGATTAATCTGTAAGTGCGGACACGAACCGATCTCCCTAGATCCACCTGGATCTAGAACAAAACAAAACAGAATACTACACTTTCCCTAGATCTAGCCTATTGAGTGAACTAAGAGATAAGGATTATGGACATACCTTATGAACGCTTTCCTTAGGTCTCTATTGTTCCAAGCTTTTCTCCAATGCTCTTGCACCATTCAGATCACAACAGTCCAAACCAGTCGAAGTAAAGGCAGGTTAATATATTCAATAGCTAGTCTATACATATGATCAAGGAATTATGTAATAAAGTGACATCATATTTATGAGAAAGGGACATATTACTGTATTGAATTAATTGAAAGTGAAACTTACAACTTGAGCCTTGATGTCGTAGGTCTCCTTTTGATGGCTCCTAGTTCTGACACACACACTTGCTCATGCATGAAGAAAATCAACTACTTGTGATGACCTTGTTGTAGTCTCTTGCTGCTGTAGCATCAATCCTTCATATAGGATTTCAACAATTCTCCAATCAATCTCTTGCTAGCTTGCTTCTAACCTTTCCAATGAGTAATCTCCTCAATATATAGGAGAATATAATTTAGTTACTTGGATAGGAAATGATGCCAAGATATCTGGAATGCCAGCACTTGAACAACCATTCGTTAGCCAACTCATTCTTCTCGAAGATTCTTTTCTAGAAGGCTCGAGAAATTCATCTTTTTCCTATTTAAGAAGATGTTCGCACCCTAGTAGTTATTACAGTGCGAACTATTCACACCCTAGCTTAATGCAGCCTGCGAGAATCAGGCATTCTCGCAGGCAGCTATATAGGTAGCCTGCGAACATCCTTTAAAAATATGATTTCTGGAAGCAGAAAAATGTAACTTTTCTTAGGAAAGTGTTCTTAGTGAAGAGCTTGATTTTTCATCATCATGACATCATCATAACATCATCACAATGACCAAAATTGTGGATAAAAGAATGCCCCCCAAAGTCTGAGAGCGGAATCAGTGATGGTCGATAGACTTTGTAAGTTGCATGTGTGTGTCAAGAACAAAGAGCACATCTAATCGGAAACCTGCAAACATCCAAGCATCGACAGAATATCATATGTATCCCTTCTAAGGTAGGCATTCCCATACTCAGATCATAGACTGATGACATCATAAACAAAGATCATGGCCACCAATCATACAATGTGGATCCATGCAGTCATAATATAGCATAGCCACCTGAATACACTGTGGATCTATGAAAAAAAATTCAGTCAAGACAACATAGCCATGAAACATACACAGTGGATCTATGTGTCGCAAATTATACACACTCCATCGCAACCTGGATCACAAAGATAATATCCAGGGTCTTCAACCTTGTCGCCCAAAGTACGAATCTGACCATATGATTACATGTGTTGAAGTCGAACATGGCAGAAACCATTTGATTACCGATCATTGATGCAACCGTTAACAAGTGCGAGGGAAATCACCATTGATGTCAATGACTCCCAAGGTACTAAAGTACAATCCATCGACTATGAATAAATTAGTTGATGTCGAACAATCGACATAATCTTTCGATCAGGGGTCAATGATGTAAACCCACTGTCGAAAGCGAGGAGACTTTCCATTGAGGCATGCAAGCTCCAAGGTACTGAATGATTTCTAAGTCTTAATCCCGGATAATGTGCTGATGTCGACGAAACAAGACTCGTCACAGGAGGACCTTGATGTATCCCTCATCAATGACACGAAATGAGTAACAGAGTTTGAAAATGAAACAGAGCATGTAACAATTGGACTTTGGACACAGGGAAGGCTGACACGAAGAGAATAGATAATTGCATATGGCCGACTCAAATAGAGGTTGCAGACGGACTGCTCTTGAACATATGAATGACACGACCAATGATTTGGCAGCATTGACTCAAATACAACACATAGAAAGACCTTATTATCAAATCGAATGAGAGACAAATGGATTACCCAAACCGGCTTCAAATGATGAATAGGGAGTGTCATGTTCAAGAGCGACTCTTACTGCCAATTAATGTAAAGATGAAACATATCCNTTTCCCAAATTTTTCCCCCACCATTTCTGGCAAGTACCTCTTTATTTTTACGCAAGCTTGAAGAGGATCACATATGCTTGTTGATATAAGCTCATCCTTCGGACGAGTCCCTCGGAGTATTTTTAACGAACCCTAGGAAGGAGTGGTTCGATCCCATTATGGGCATGTCAATGTTTGTTTAACGAATCCAGAGATAGTAAACTCGGAGGTTTTTCAAGATTATAGAGTTTGGAAAAACACTTAAAAGAGAACTCTCTCAGTTCCTTTTTCGTAAAGTAGTTCGACGAGACCGAAAAAGTGATAAACTATCGCTCATTGAACGTTTTCTTCAAATACTTTAACAAGCGTGAAAAGAACAAGATCGCTCGGCAATCTTTTCATGTTTAAAGAGTCTGAAAAGAGCTTAAAGATAACTCCAGGGGGGTTCCTTTTTCTTGTGACCACGGCGAGCTCGGAAAAAGGGATAAAACAACGCTCGATCATGTTCTTATGTTTTTGACAAGCGCAAGAATGGATAAAAGGCGCTCAAGGTTTTATATCAAAACCATAAAAAACAATCAAAAATATACCACACCATAGAAAAAATCGTCCATGACCCTCCATGTTCATACCTGCAATGTATTTCACTCATTTCTTCATTAGCAATTAGGGTTAAATAATGACTAAATATAAAAAATCCACTTTTGACATAGTAAAAAAGTAATTAAAACAAACCCATAACACATTTTTACCATGTCATTTTACCCTTTTACCATTT
>ML783947.1:385100-396591 GCA_009831015.1 Picea engelmannii | reverse complement strand
CTTTAATTCCTTCAAACTAGTTCTGTTCGATGTCAAATGGTATAGGTTACGAATGCATGAACGTGATGAGGAAATAACTGTTATTCAACATGCCAACGGATTTCCAATGATTAAAACAACGATGTTTGAAAGAGGACATGATCACTATGTTTTTCCAAGACAATGTGAACAGGCCTTTTACTCAAATGTTCCAGGTGAAAGGGATTGGTCATTTGTTGTTAGATATGATCCAAGAGGAAGGCCAATCAAGTATACTCATTTATAGGAAGAAGATGATATTGAAGATCAATAAGATGATTTGATAGAATATCAGTCAGAGCCGGAAGATCATGGAGGGTTGACAGATGAAGAATACGAAGAATATCATGATCCAGGTGTAGGAGACAATATTGCAATTCCCTATGATGATGTCGATGAAAATATGCTCGAAAATGACATTGATGACGATGATGATATCATCAATCCTTTCAATATCGTTTCAGAACCAGATGATGATACAAATGTCGAGTTCGATGAAGAAGATCAAGATAGATAATAAGGATGATTACACAGATGTTGAGATTGGATTAGGTACATGACTATATAATATTTTAATTTGTATGCATTATTCTCTTAAAATAATTTACTTTTAATGTCATGGGTTAATTACATGTTTTTAAGTTTTATGCGACGTTTTTATATCCTAGGTCACATGTTGTTTAATTATTATTTGAAACCTGAAAATAGTTGTCAATATAGTAAAGTACGTGGTAGACTAAAAATATCATTTAGAAACACATAATTTCATGTACCTTCATTAATTTTTGTTTTTGTAGTTTCTATGCATGAATCTTATAAATAGGACATTGCTTTCGATTATTTTATATTTGTATAGATTGGGTTTTGGGGATCAATTGGGGATCAATTGAGAGTGATGTGAGGGGGAGGGGAGGGGCCATGTGATCTTCCACCTTCACGTGGTTGGCCTTGTTCAGTAGAGGATAAATTATTCTTGAAACCAAGATAATCTCTTTTAGTTTTATACCATCATGATCGTATAAGATTTCATCAATATTGTTACCTATTTGAATCTTCTTAGAATTGAGATTCGTTACATAGTCGTTGAAAAAATACAAAAGACTTATGTATGCACTGAAATTTGTCATGGATAGACTATTTTCATGCCTTAACGATATGGGAGGGTTTCTGGACTCAAATTTGAGTGACACACCCACTTTCTTCCATCATCAATTCATCATGGAAACCATATTAAACCCTATTTTTCATATGTTCTAGTAGATATGTTAATGATTCCAAATTTCATATTTGTATTTAACTGAAGGTCCAACTAGCTTGCAAAGTATCAAATTGAGATTTCAAGTTTCCAAACCAAATATGAAATGAATCGAAGCATAATTTGATATCGTCGCAAGAGAGACGAATGTAAATTATCTTGCGACGAATTTGCTATACTATCAACGAAAAAAGTTCGTCGATAATTTTATGCCATTAGTATGTAATTTTGTACAAAAATAATGGATCTTGGGGACTACACCATGGTCAAGGAACGATGAACGAGGAGCAAAAATTGCACAAGGACTAGACACTGGCAACATGGACCTATGAATGGGGCCAACGTTGAAATTTTTTCAAACAGTTTTTGTATGCACTGAAATTTGTCATGGATAGACTATTGGCATGCCTTAATGATATGGGAGGGTTTTTGGACTCAAATTTGAGTGACACACCCACTTTCTTCCATCATTAATTCATCATGGAAACCATATTAAACCCTATTTTTCATATGTTCTATTAGATATGTTAATGATTCCAAGTTTCATATTTGTATTTGACTGAAGGTCCATCTAAATTGCAAAGTATCAATTTGAGATTTCAATTTTATAAACCAAATATGAAATAAATCCAAGCATCATTTGATATCATCGCAAGAGAGACGAACGTAAATAATCTTGCGACGAATTTGCTATATTATCGATGAAAAAAGTTCGTCGATAATTTTATGCCATTAGTATGTAATTTTGTACAAAAATAATGGATCTTGGGGACTACATCATGGTCAAGGAATGATGAACGAGGTACAAAAATTGCACGAGGACTAGACACTGACAACATGGACCTGTGAATGGGGCCAACATTGAAATTTTTTCAAACAGTTTTTGTATGCATCGCAATTTGTCATGGATAGACTATTGGCATGCCTTAACGATATGGGATGGTTTCTGGACTCAACTTTGAGTGACACACCCACTTTCTTCCATCATCAATTCATCATGGAAACCATATTAAACCCCATTTTTCATATGTTCTAGTAGATATGTTAATGATTCCAAGTTTCATATTTGTATTTGACTAAAGGTCCAACTAGCTTGCAAAGTATCAAATTGAGATTTCAAGTTGATAAACCAAATATGAAATGAATCCAAGCATCATTTGATATCGTCGCAAGAGAGACGAATGTAAATAATCTTGCAATGAATTTGCTATACTATTGATGAAAAACGTTCGTCGATAATTTTATGCCATTAGTATGTAATTTTGTACAAAAATAATGGATATTGGGGACTATAGTATGGTCAAGGAACGATGAACGAGGAACAAAAATTGCACGAGGACTAGACACCAACAACATGGACCTGCGAATGGGGCCAACGTTGAAATTTTTTCAAACAGTTTCTGTATGCACCGAAATTTGTCATGGATAGACTATTGGCATGCCTTAACGATATGGGAGGGTTTCTAGACTCAACGTTGAGTGACACACCCACTTTTTTCCATCATCAATTCATCATGGAAACCATATTAAACCCTATTTTTCATATGTTCTAGTAGATATGTTAATGATTCCAAGTTTCATATTTGACTAAAGGTCCAACTAGCTTGCAAAGTATCAAATTGAGATTTCAAGTTGATAAACCAAATATGAAATGAATCCAAGCATCATTTGATATCATCGCAAGAGAGACAAATGTAAATAATCTTGCGACGAATTTTCTATACTATTGATGAAAAAAGTTCATCGATAATTTTATGCCATTAGTATGTAATTTTGTACAAAAATAATGGATCTTGGGGACTACATCATGGTCAAGGAACGATGAATGAGGAAAGAAAATTGCATGAGGTCTAGACACCGACAACATGGACCTGCGAATGGGGCCATCGTTGAATTTTTTTCAAATAGTTTCTGTATGCGCCGAAATTTGTAATGGATAGACTATTGGAATGCCTTAACGATATGGGAGGGTTTTTGGACTCAAATTTGAGTGACACACCCACTTTCTTCCAACATCAATTCATCATGGAAACCATATTAAACCCTATTTTTCATATGTTCTAGTAGATATGTTAATGATTCCAAGTTTCATATTTGTATTTGACTGAATGTCCAACTAGCTTGCAAAGTATCAATTTGATTTTTCAAGTTGATAAACCAAATATGAAATGAATCCAAGCATCATTTGATATCGTCGCAAGAGAGACGAATGTAAATAATCTTGTGACAAATTTGTTATACTATCGACGAAAAAAGTTCGTCGATAATTTTATGCCATTAGTATGTAATTTTGTACAAAAATAATGGATATTGGGGACTACACCATGGTCAAGGAACGATGAATGAGGAATGAAAATTGCACAAGGACTAGACATCGGCAACATGGACCTGTGAATGGGGCCAACGTTGAAAGTTTTTCAAACAGTTTCTATATGCACTGAATTTTTTCATGGATAGACTATTGGCATGCCTTAACGATATGGGAGGGTTTCTGGACTCAAATTTGAGTGACACACCCACTTTCTTCCATCATCAATTCATCATGGAGACCATATTAAACCCTATTTTTCATATGTTCTTGGAGAACCATATTTCCCAAGTTATCATTATTGCAACCATATAAACTCAAATCTTTTGCATTGATTTCTCCCCTTGGGAGAGCTCTTGCACACTTATTGGTTCAAAGAGGGAGATAAAATTCCCCAAGGAACAACAAAGGACCCTTCCAAGGAGGTGAGGAGAGGCCACTTTCTTCTTCCAATCCTCTACGGTGTATTTACATGGTATTACCATTGGTATATATTTCATCTCTGCTTGCATTTGATAGTGTTATTTTTATTCCCATTCTCTTTGTATTTCTTTTTCTTTTTCTTTATCTATCTTGCAATGGTGATTTATGTATATGGATTAACTCTAACATATTGAATATACTGTAGCTTTAGCCTAGCTTACACAAATGGTTGTTTTTCTCACCAAAGTGTCTAAT
This sequence comes from Picea engelmannii, assembly GCA_009831015.1. Taxonomy (NCBI): domain Eukaryota; kingdom Viridiplantae; phylum Streptophyta; class Pinopsida; order Pinales; family Pinaceae; genus Picea; species Picea engelmannii. The sequence continues at coordinate 392,332 of ML783947.1, read as the reverse complement.
GCAACCAAACAATGTCTCCACATTTTCATATGCTTTATGTTACCTATGGTCACATTCCTATCCAATTCCAAGGCATAGATGACATCATCACAATAGATTTGGACTAGTCACAACAGAGTTGTAAAAGGAAAGCTCACAATGCACAAATTTTACAAAAAAAAAGTACAAAGTATCCAATTTTCACCATTTATTAGGTATGTAATCATATTTCAATGGAGCAGGTTTGCAACCATTATAACTTGTGTCGTGAAAAATTGAATATGCACAACCAAATTTGCCAAGTCTGTTGAATCCATGAGTCATGGCATTGTAAGAATAGTTACCAAATATGGCCACATTGACCTTTTTTGTATGAAAAAATATCTTGAATGTGAATTTGATCATATTATTGAAAAAAATGATTTGATATCAATGAGCCTATACTTATGCAATTCAATCTAGAAGAAATTCTTTCAAAAATTGGATCCATTTGAAATTATTTTGCAATTGGACAATTTGATTTCACTCCAATCTACTCCCCTATGCTACACTACATTCGTTTGATTATGATTTACGACCCAATACGCCCCATCTACCACTAACTTGTACACCATGTTAACACTCAGAACCATCCAATTCGTTAAATCAACTCTGGAAGAGTTGGCACTTGAAACTGGAAAAGTTAAAAGGTAACTAAGGAAGGTGCCAATTTTACCTCACACAATCCCTTTGTACTTCTAGTTAATGCTTGCTATCCTTGGGGGGGAATTCCTATGCTATCTGGAAACAAAGTTGAGCCCTAGATACCAAAGAACATTTCCAAATTGCAAAAAATATCCATTATAATATAAAAATCTAGACCTTTAATATACAACAAAATACATTAAATAACTAACAATGATGCATATTTACACCTAAGGATGATTTTTTTCCTTGAGAGTCATGTAAATTTGTGGTTAGAACATGAAAATATGAACTCCTTAAAAGTGAAAATGAGTGTGTGGAAATACAAAAAACAAGTTTAATGACAGAATTTATGAATTATGATTACAATGCCTTGAATCTATGGTTATGGAGTTAGAAAATCGACTGAGGGAGTGACTCCCAATGTTAATCAATTCAAAATATTGAAGTAAAACAAGGGACACATTTAACAAGTGAGATATAATAGCCAAATATATGTTACTTTTATTTCGAAGATGCAACTACTACAAATTTTGGGGGATATTAGCTTCAACTGCAAAGCACTCCAAGGGGCATCAAACCACTTTCTAAGAACCTTCTCACACTAATGTTTAGGGATGAATTAACGTAATAAAGGTGAGAGAAAACTCTACCTCTCATTGAATACTATGGTTTATCACACTCACTCCAATAAAAAATTGGAGTGCGAAGACAAGAGAACTCAAGAAAAATCAATAATCAAATATCACCCCTATCCTCACTATCCCTTTAGCCTTTATAGAATAGGCATAGAGGTTTAAAAAATATCACAACCATCAATAGAGGAACAAAGAAGTGATATATAATATCCAAATGGATTTTACTTTTATTTCGGAGTTGTAATTACTACAAATTTTGGGGGATATTAGCTTCAACTACAAAGCACTCCAAGGGGCATCAAACCACTTTCGAAGCACTTTCTCACACCAATGTTTAGGGATGAATTCACGTGAGAAAGGTGATAGGAACCTATACCTCTCATTGAATATTATGGTTACTCACACTTACTCCAATATGAAAGTGGAGTGCGAAGACAAGAGAAGTCAAGAAAAATCAATAATCAAATGACACCCCTGTCCTCACTACCCCTTTAGCCTTTATAGAATAGGCATATAGGTTTAAAAAAAATGTCACAACCATAAATATAGGAACAAATCTATCACATCCAAAATATAAACTCCTCCAAAGAGGGTGTATGAACTAAAGATGGATAAAATGCTATAATAAACCAACTCTTGCTTAATATTTTCCAACCCATGCACTTCCTTCCTTGACAATAATAGCTCATCTAAAATAAGCAAATCCAAAAAATTAAGAAAATATCCTCCTTTTCCATAAACAACCTCCTCAAAGAATGCACTCTAACTTAGGATAATAGTATCACTCTAATCTCCACAAAAATCCTTCTCAACCCATGCACTCTTTTCCTAGGCTCATCAACCAACTCATGGCAAATCATGAACAAGTTGGGCCCACCCAAAAACCTCTTAGGATTCTCTAAAATTGTTTGGACATTACAAATTTGATTGGAAACCAAACTTCTTGGAATGGAGTCAAATTTAACCCATGTGCTATACAAAATATTGGGTCTCCTAAAATAACACCAATTCTTGAAAAATGTCACTGCTAAAAATAGGCCAAAAATTGGTAGTCTCTAATTGTCATCATATTCCACCCCCATATTTTACTCGATACTAGGTCTTTGAAAAATGAAAACTTATATTTTTAGACCTTGGGTTTGACCAAGTTTGACTGAGGCCTAAAACATGTTGAAATTTCATAAAAATGGAACCCTATGCTTATCTCTCAAATGGGTATCCAAACCTACTTTTAGATTTCAAGAAAGATAAAATTTGTAATAATAGAAATTTTCCAAAGTTGTGAATATTGAAAATATGAGAGTACTCATTTGAAGAACTCAATTCTAGATCTCCAAAACTATCCTCTATTTCTAAAAAGACTAAGTTTCTAAAAATAGAAACTAATAAAAATAGTGGAATCAAGAATTTGAAAGTGTCCATCTGATTGTCCTCATCCACCCATGCATATGCCAAATATGAATGTTCATTTAATGCATGGGGAAGCATTGCTAAAATAGATCTTATAGCATAAACTGGAAAACTTCTAAAAATAGATCTCTAGAAACCAGAACTAGAAACTTATTAAAACTAGCACAACATGTGTTGCCCCCCTAAAACACTAATCTTTGAATACTCTCCAAAAATCATACATCACAATTGTAAAACAAGATAAGGCTAGAACGAAGATCTACAACAAGGTACCCATATGGATAAGGTATTCACAAACCATCAATGTCGAATGATAGATTTTGGAATGGTGAGTCCATCCTGTATAACATATGAACCAATGATGTTGAATGGTGAACTTTGTAATTTTGAGTTCACCCTAAATAATATCCACAAACATATGTTAGAAAGCAACACCTATATTTATGAAGACAAATATGGTATTAACACACTCTCTAGGAATATGGTGTTAACACATCCTCTAGGTTTCAATTTCAAAGCTTAACCCTATGCACTGATTGATTGACTATGATTTGATTTTGGGGCTTCATGCTTTCAAAGCATGCCCTAGAAACGTTTTGTTGGAAATATTGGAGTAATTTTTACATGTGGCCACAACCCATCCATATGTATCATCGGTGTATTTGTAATCATGGGTAAGGCCATAAATTATTATTTTATTGTATAACTAGGTGTGGCTAAGGATGACCTAGTCAACTTTGATATGTGTCTCAATAACCCTCTTGGAGAGTGCACCCTACATATGTGGGATGATAATCCCTCTTGGGAAAATTCCCTACTTATGTTGCGTATCCTCTCAAGTAGTGTTCCCTACTTATGTGGACCCATAACTCCTTTTAGGAAGATCTACTTGAGTTGTGTATAAATACACAATTCAAACCCCGTTCGAATATCATCTTTTTTATCATTGAGATAAGACTTTCTAGTATAAAGTGTTAAGCCTCTGGGAACTGTACATTTTTGGTGTTCTCTTATGGTTGACATGTTTTCTCTTTTATGTGCATTTGTGCATCTCAAGTATAGCACACTCATGATTGGACTATTTTTCTCTCTATAACACTTTTGGTTCATCCCTAATGCACTTCTTTAGTGTCGTTCGTTCTCTTTTTACTACAAGTTTTTGGGTTGGTGTTTTAGTTCCATTCAATCCCTTCTTTCTATTTGTGATCTCATAATTGTATCAAAACAAGTGTGAACCTTCCCTACTCCATTTTGTTTTTAAGGCTTCTTCTTGGCTATTCATGCCATTGAGATATGATTTTGGCATTCAAAAGAGAATCAAATTGCAGGAATATTAGGGTTTTTTTTCATAGTGTTTCACTAGTTGGAAAATATGTCTTTTGGGTGTTGTTGGAGCATGTTTTATGCACTAATTACAAAGATACTGTTTTACCACATCTCTAGCATTTACTTGTTGATTTATTTCAATTCTTTTTAAGTTGTTCCATGCTATGGGATAGTAGAATCACCTTTTTGTGGCTTCAAAACCAGGGTTTCGAACTTCATTTTTGAGCAACAGTTTGGAAACTTTTGGTTAATGGCATTACTTTTTTTTGGCTGTGAAATTAAGTTTCCATATCTGATTTTTCAAAAATGGTTTAGAGACCTTTTGGCTAGTGGCATCACTTTTTTGTGACTACAGAACTAAGGTTTCCATATATTATTTTTCAACAACAATCTTTGGAGATTTTTGGTTAGTGGCATTGCCCTAAGGTTTGCAAAGATAGGGTTTCTAGATTTGATTTTTTTCCTATAGGTGATTTGGATATTTTTGGCTAGAGGTGTTGCACAAAGGATCATGGATCTAGTGTTTCTTGATTCATCTCTTGTTTAGGGTTTCCTAAGGTTTTATCCTTGAGTTTTAAGCCACATTCAAGGGCTCACCACAACAACTAATTTGAAAGTTTGTTTGGATCATCTCTCTCAGGGTTCACTTCAGTATTTGTTTCAAATTTTCCTCATCATCACATATGGGGATTCATATATATTATTTTATGGTTTTATCCTTAAGCAAGGGTTTTGCTTCTCTTCTAGGGTTCCTTGGGCATCTCTAAGGATTTTTACACCCTTTACAAAAGTAGCACTTCCATCCTAGGTTTTTACCTCTTTTTAAATCCAAATCTATTTTCATGTTCATTCTTTCTAGTAATATTTCTCTAGGGATGCAGTTTTTGGCTAAGGCTTGTGATGCCCTAAATACAAGAACAATACATTGCAGAATTATTGGAAGAGTTGGTACCATTTCCTTCTTTGGTTTATGTCGGGGATTCCTTGAGACTTTATGGAACCTTATTTTTTGTTGAACATAATGACCTCAAGATGGCTCTTTTCCCTATCCAACAAATCTACTTATATTTGGGAAGATATGATATGAAAGAACTCTATATGCAATGGTTTTCATATGGAGAGTTGCATCTTCAAGTATTTCTTACCTTGTCTTCAAGGGATTCAAAAGATTGTAGGAGTAACAGTTTAGGACATCTTGTTGACACAATTTAAAGTGCACATTTAGTTGTGAACCTTGCATATGAGTTTGATCTATTATGCCAAATCCTTGATCAAGGCATGCCTTCCCATTTTTTGTATTTTTGGTTTTTTGGATCAAGTACATAGTACCATATCCCGATATGTTGTCTATATGATCCTTCTAGCGCATATGCTATATTTAATGGAGTTTATATTCATGGTCCATTAGGATCGTTTCCACTACGTCTTTCTGAGGATTCTTGTATAGATGATTCTCAACTGATTGTACTGAATATATCCTTATTATAGTTTGATGTACCTCATGTTATTGATGTAGCTCAATCTTCCTAAACAATTCACCACATGTAGCTCAATCCTCTTGCAAAATAAAGTTGTACAGATATCTAATACAAAGTAATATATAACTTTGACCTACGACATATAATGATATAAAAATATGTAATGAATGGAGACCCAAGTGTCGTTATAAGGGTTTGATACCACCCTTTCCCTAGTTGCGTCAAAACCTCCATTTAGGTTGCAGGGTTGAATTTTCCAATGTATGAGATTTTGAGATGCCATAGGATGAAATAACAAGATTGCAAGGTTGCTACCAAATTAATAGCAATAGATCCTTGTTGAAGTGCTTGAGAAAACAAATGCAAGCAAACAACAAGCTTAGTAAGTGAATTAGAAAGGTAGATCAATATACGCCAATTCAAGTGTACTTGCAATATAGTTTTTTTTTTAAAGGTTGTTCAAAGAGTGATCAAATCCCTTTACAAAGTGGAATTGAATAGTATAAATTGGCAAAGAAATGACCTTACGACATAAGTGAATGACTAAATAAGTGTTAGAGAGGAAAAATCATATGAAAAATTTGAACCATGAGGTTTGACCATGTGCTACGAGTTTCTCAGGGCATACCACAAATTTTTTCCCTAAAATAAATTATTTGTTCTATGGGTCATGAGACATGATTGTGATACAAAGGAAATATATAAATCTCATCGTTGGTTCCCTATGAAGTGTGACATAAGTACCCTCACAAGTTTGGATGGTTGCATAAGATAAATCCATTCGAATATTACCGCCTAAACATGTAGCCCAATTTTCGGACAATAACATTCCCCAAGCATTTGGTACATATACGACTGTCACATCCATCAATACAAAGATGTCTGAATATGCAGCTGGACTGAACTTTAGATCCTTGATAAGACCACACACCTTGATTTCTCTCTACCCACACCGCATACGTTCCAATATGTTGTTGTAGTCTTTAGACCTAATTGGTTCATGAATTGCAATGAAATTACATTGGTTGAGGCCCTATAATCCAACATACATTGATGAAGAATAATTTCATTTAGTACCAAGGTTATGAAGAAAGGTGCATGACTCATGTTTTTCCTATCTTGATGAATAACCTCTAAACCCATTAATACCTAATGGCCCTTAACCCACTAACTCTTGATCTACTAACCTACTTGAACTCCAAAACCATTAAGCCTACCCTACTAACATTTAATTTCCTAACTCACTAATCCCTAACCCACTAACCCATTAAGAACTAATGTAGTAAACCCTTATGCACTAACCCCTAACCCACTAAGTACCCATTATGAACTAATGAACTAAACCCTAATGCACTCATTTACTAACCCCTAAACTTTAAGACACTTACCACTAACTCATTCACACTTACATTCCTACATATTAACAATCTAATACCTAACCTGAATGGTTGGGAGGTAGGTCTCTAACTCTCCTCACCCAGGTTCAAATCCACAATGATATTTCTGCTTGTTGTGATAAGGCTAGAAGGGTAGACGTCCCCCAGGAATGGGACCCCCCTTGTGCGTGTGCCTTCAAACTTCTTGACTCTTGTTATGTCATAAGTTTATTGCTAGGCATTGGATTGCAAGTTGTTGGCACTAATCTAGGGGTTATAGTGGAAGCTAGCTAGATTTGAACTTGTGTCTCACCTAGGTAATTATCCAGGGAAATTACAAA
>ML783947.1:373946-385050 GCA_009831015.1 Picea engelmannii | reverse complement strand
TGTCATAAGTTTATTGCTAGGCATTGGATTGCAAGTTGTTGGCACTAATCTAGGGGTTATAGTGGAAGCTAGCTAGATTTGAACTTGTGTCTCACCTAGGTAATTATCCAGGGAAATTACAAATTCCTCTAGTTCTAAAAAAACACTCTAATTTCTAACCCACTAACCATTAACCTAATTATACCCATAACCACTAACTCCTAATCCATAACACACTAACATGTGACCCTTTGACTTCTAATCCCCAACACGTTATCCACTAACCCATAACCCACTAATCCTTGATCCCCTAATGCATTAACCCCCTAATACCTAACTCACTAACCCTAAAGATACTAACCCACTGACACATAACCCTAACCCATTAACCATGGATGGAAATTATCCCACTAACCACTAACTAGATGACAACTAAGGCACTAAATCCTAACCCACTAAGCACTAACACAATAAATTTTTCCTTACTAACCTATTAAATGATTAATTGAGATTTAACCAATATCCCTAACACACCAACCAATTAAATTTATATCCCCTAATGATCCCTAAACCACCAAGAGAGAAATCCATAACCCCTAAAACCCAACAACTAATGGTCACTTGTCTGTTAACCCCCAATGAGAACTAATTGACTAACATCTAACCTACTAACTCCTAATGATAATTAATTGACTAACATATAACCTAGTAATCACTAACCCTGTAAGCCAATAACCCCTAATGTTGAACACACAAACCCATTATATAGGCTAAAAATACTAACCCACTAACCCATAACCTCTAAAACGCTAACTCCTAACCCATTAAACCATTACCTACTGAACCCTAAACCATTATCCCCCTTACCACTAACCCCATAACACACTAACCCTTAACCCATATCTCCTAACACACTAGCCACTAGCCCACTAACCCCTAACCCTCTAACCCCTATACCACTAACAAACTCACTCAGTGACTTCTGAACCACTAACACACTCACTTAGTGACATCTGAACCACTAACTCATTCACCCACTAACACTTAACCCATACTAACCATTAACCCTTTAACTTGTAACCTATTAATCCATACCCTACTAACCCTTAATCCTTTGACATGTTAATCCACTAATCACTAACCCACTAACCATTTACCCCTTAACCTATAACCTTGAATCCACTGACACCTAACCCTCTAACCCACTAACCCATAACCCATCAATCCTTAACCCACTAGCCCCTAACAATTCACACATTAACCCCTAACACACTAACGTCTTACCCCACTAACCCGTAACCCACCAATCCCTAACCCAGTAGCCCCTAAATACACCACTAACCCACATATATATTATATATGTTAAATATAAATTAATTTTATAAAATATATTAATTAAAAAATTTAAAATATATATAATTCAAACAAACAAATTAAAGACTGTATGACTAAAGCTCGCGCGTCTCACACTCATGATCAAATTAGAGCCCAAAATACACATGCTCGCATGGCAGAGAAGGAGGCAAAGAGGTCAAGGGAAAGAGATAGACTAGCGCACTGACAGTGCACTCGCGTGACAACGAAGGAGGCGAATAGAGTTGGGCAAGAGCTAGAGCACACTCACAGTGCACTCGCGCGATAGAGAAGGAGGCGAAGAGGAGGGAAAGAGCTAGAGCACACTCACATGATTGTGCTCGCACAACAGAGAAGCTAATAGACATTGTGCAAGAGAAGGAGGCCAAGAGAAGGGTAAGAGCTAGGGAAAGAGGAGGCCAAGACACAGAGAAGGAGTTGGGCAAGAGAAAGTTGAGGGATAGCAATAGATAAGGAGGCCAAGATCCACATAAAATCCCGAGCGATAGAAAAAGAGAAGGAGGCCATTGAAAATGGTAATTTCATGGGATTTGTCCCCAAAATCACAAGACTCCAATCGAGTTAAGGTAAGGGTAAGCTCCTTTTTTTCTCCATGAAGATCCCTACTCTTTTTTTTCTTCATATTTCTTACTTTCCCTAATTTTATCAACTAAAGATATTATCTTCCTCTATTTAGATTTCGTTTCTGTTGTGCTTTTGTTAGAATTAGAGAAGTAATGCAGAACAGAAAAGTGAATACTACTTATGACAAGAAACTCTAAGGAAGATTCAAACATAAAGAAAATACACATGAAGATGAGTATAAGAAGACAAGTTCACCCTAGTCTCACATCTCTAATGCATGCATGTGAGTCTATGAGTGAAGAAGTACAAGTGATGAAAATACCTTCTCAATTTATTTATATGAAAGTCAAGAAAGGAAAAAATCATAAAGTGGATCAATTCCACAACAAAAAAGCTATCTAATTACTAAATATCCCCACACGTGGAGCACTCCAAATCCAACTCACACATGCCAAGCTCCAAGGGAAGCACATACAACAAACAAGGATTGAACGTTGAACACTCCACGAGGTGTGTGTAACAGTCCTCCTCCAAAGGTATCCAATTTTCCAACACTCCCTCTTAGGCCATGTATACCTCTAGGTCAATGCCACTTACATGATTGGTTTTCAACCCAAGTGTCCTCAAGTCAAGGCCAAGTCTCCATGTAAGAAACCAAGTGTCTCTGTGCTATCTAGGGTTCAATTCCCTCCTCCAAGATGCCTAATTATCCTCCTCCAAGGAAAACCATCATCCCAAGGAAGCAATCGACCTCCATTTTTGTCTCATGAAGAAATCCACTAGCCATGTAGGTCTCCAATGCTCCAAGGAAGAATGCCACATATGCATCAAGACAAGGTCTTACAATTAATGGGAAAGCTAACTCCAATGTGTATGTCCATCACGTCAACTAAGGGTTATCAATACACCATGCACCCCACATCACATGAAGCACCCTTAAGTATGGTGTAACTTAATTTTGGAGAAACCTCGAAAGAAAACACTCCCTCTTTATGAGGAAAGTGTTTTCACCAACATCTTTATGCTTCCTTTGCAACTCAATCAAACAATTTCAAAGTAACCTCGAAAGAAAACACACCCTCTTTATGAGGAAAGTGTTTTCACCAACATCATTTTGCTCCCTTTGCAACTCAAACAAACTTTCCTTTTGCAAATTTGAACATGTTGCAAAATCGAAATCAACCACTGGATCCCAGAAAGGAAATACCCCCCAAACATGACACTCATCCAACAAAGTATCACACATCACCTCCTCAAAACAACTATAAAGATCACAAATGGAAGAATCTAATACAATATGGTTGACATATCTCCTAGGAGTTATACTCACCCTCATTGATGATATGGGTGCTCCTACATGATTTTGTGCATCCTATAATGTTTGGATAATCCATCTTGGATTTTTGTGTGCTAGAGTAGATGATGAGGAATATCCACCCCCAACCTCACCTTGTACACACCTATATTTGATTCTTATTTTACCTTTGAATCAATGTATAGAGGGTCACCTTGCGCCCTTGAACTGATAAACATCTTTCGACTAACCTAGCCTCTTCTGTCCCTCGGGACCAACAAGGGGGAGTACAGGAATATTAACTTGTTTTCCATCGACTACACCTTTCGGCCTGATCTTAGGCCCTGACTCACCCTCCATGGACGAACCTTGTGGAGGAACCCTTAGGTTTTCGGGGCATTGGATTCTTACCAATGTTTGCGTTACTCAAGCCGACATTCTCTCTTCTGCTTCGTCCACACCTGCTCACACTGGTGCTTCCCTATGAGGCGAAACTCTCCCCTACCGATGTATTTTTACATCCCACAGCTTCAGTAGATCGCTTAGTCCCGTTCATCTTCGGTGCAAGAGCACTCGATCAGTGAGCTATTATGCACTCTTTCAAGGTTCGATGATTCTAGGAAAACCTCCTGGCTGTCTTTGCACTCATACTTCCTTCATCACTGAGCGGTCATTTAGGGGCCTTAGCTGATGATCTGGATTGTTTCCCTCTTGACAATGAAGCTTATCCCCCATCATCTCATTGGCTAACCTTTACCCCTTTTATTGGGGCAATATAGTATTCAGATTTTGCCTCGATTTGGTACCTCTCTCTCAACCTGTACTGAAACAGTGATTTACCCCTAGATGGTCCAGTCAGTTGCTGTGCCTCAATGCATTTCAGAGAGAACCAACTAGCTCTGGGTTTGAGTGGCATTTCACCCCTAACCATGACTCATCCACTGATTTTTCAACATCAGTCGGTTCAGACCTCCACTTAGTTTCACCCAATCTTCATCCTGGTCATGGATAGATCACCCAGGTTTGAGTCCATAAGAAGTGACAATTTCCCAATGAAGACTCGCTCTCGCTACGGCTTTGGTGGGTTCCCTTAACTAATCCACTACCTATAAGTTGTTAGCTCATTCTTCAATAGGCACACGGTCAAAGATATCATTTTCCTCCCACTGCTTGGGAGCTTACGGTTTCATGTTCTATTTCACTCTCCGATGGGGGTTCTTTTCACCTTTCCCTCACGGTACTACTTCACTATCGGTCACCCAGGAATATTTATCCTTGCAAGGTGGTCCTTGCTGATTCACATAGGATTCCACGTGCCACATGCTACTCAGGTTAGAGCATAACCCAATGATTCTTTTGGCTACTGGAATCTCACCATATAGGGTGTAGGACACAACCGCTTCACCTAGTAGTACAAAGCTTATATTGTTCTCTCCCATAACCCCGTTTTCACGGTTTAGGTTGCTCCCATTTCGCTTGCTGCTACTACGGGAATATATTTTTCTTTCTATTCATATGGATACTAAGATGTTTCAGTTCACCAGCTTGTCTCTTGCCTGCCCATGGATTAAGAATCAGTTAAAAAGGTTAACCTATTCGAGAATCTCCGGATCTATGATCATTTTCAACTCCTCGAAGAATTTTGTCGCTTACCATGCCCTTCCTCGTCTTTGGGTTCCTAGGTATCCATCGTAAGCCCTTCCTCATTTGAACCTCACCATTAAAGGTTATACCATTCTAAGGTGATACTAAATGGAAAGATCTTATCAATGTCCATGAATGATAAATCATAAATCAAACTGTCAGATCTGAATAATTGTGTGCTATCATATACCATTGTATTGGATAGGATTACGGGCTAGAGATAAGTGGACTCGAACCGCTGACATCTGCCACAGGGTAAACCACCATCTCTCAGGCCTCCTCGATTGATTCTACCATAGAGGCCAATGATAGACAATAACTCCCCCCTGAACACAACTCACAACTTTCATCGTACTGTGCTCTCCAAAGAGAAACTCTTCCAAAAACATGCTGAGTTGAAATCCCATTTCGGGGATTCTTGTAGTTATGGGCTATCCAACTATAAGAGAACCAAGACAGGAATGGAGAGCTCTCCCCTTTTTCTACCTGACTTTTTGGTCCTAAGAATGATTTCTCTTCTCCGACCCTTCCTATCCAACCAGAGCAGACAACTAATGTGTTCCACTCCTCGAATTAGGGTGGGTATATGGTCAGTCTGTGACCCCTAAACACACCCTCTTTATGAGAAAAGTGTTTTCACCAACATCATTTTTCTCCCTTTGCAACTCAAACAAACTTTCCTTCTGCAAATTTGAACACGTTACAATCTCGAAATCAACCACTTGCTCCTAGAAAGGAACTACCCCCCAAACATCATACTCATCCAACAAAGTATCACACATCACCTTCTCAAAACAATTGTAAAGATAAAAAATGGAAGAATCTAATACAATATGGTTAACATATCTCCTAGGAGGTATACTCACCCTCATTGATGATATGGGCTCTCCTACATGATTTTGTGCATCCTATAATGTTTGGATAGGCCATCTTGTATTTTTGTGTGCTAGAGTAGATGACGAGGAATATCCACCCCCAACCTCACCTTGTACATACCTATATTTGATTCTTCTTTTACCTTTGAATCAATGTATAGAAAAACAACCTCTTCACTCCTTTCAATCAGTGAGGAAGATATCTATGAACTAGAGGACCTTACTTTCTCATCAAACTTCACATCTTGGATCACTAGAGTCTTCAATTGTGAAATAATATAGATTGTATAAGTTATGGAAGTCTCATTGTAACCAACAACACAATATGATATCATAGTGTTTCAAACCTCCTAGAAACACTGACCACTTGTGAAACTGAAGGAACATAACCTTGGATCGTCAATAACTTGCCAAAATCTATCATACCTCAAGCCTGACAACATAACAAGTCAAAGTATTTGGACACCATGCCATGAACTATTCAGGACATCATGTAAAAATAATGACATCTACTATAAGACAATACAAGTGGATCAGATCTATCAAAATAAAAAATGTAGACAACTGCAAAAATTCTGCCTATCCTGAAATACCAAGCTTGCGGTATAAGAAAAAACCCAAGTGGGGTTGTATTCAAGATATGATTATGGGCATCTCTCCCATGCATCGCAAAACATATGGGAACTAAATCAACAACCTCAACAAGGTCGCCTCCCTATTTTTGAGAGAAACCTAAAGCAAGAGTAACAAGAAGGTCAAATCCATGAGAGAATCCAACAATCTTGTCCCTATACTCTACAACACTCCCATCAACTACAAGCCTAGAATCAATCATTGATTCTAAAATATTTTTGAAATTTCCTCCATGAAATTCGCATCCCAAACCATTTCGGGGACTCTTGGCCAATTTCTCCTGAGAGCATAAAATCCTAACGGATCAACAACATTTTTGAGCTCCCTACCATGGAGAAAAATTAGAGTGGATGTCGTTGTATTCCTCATGTAGGCAAAAATCTGATGCAATATGCTTCTAGCAAGTGTCAAGTGTCTAACGAACTTAAGCCATGGAACCCCAGGCCCACCATGGCATCCAAACCTAAAATATTATGCATAGCTCTTCTTATATGGGAGGTGTTAGTACACGAGACATGGATCTTATTATATGGGAGGTGTTAGAACACAAGACATGGATCCTATAAGGATTCCCGAGACAGATCACGTTAGACATTTAATCATTAGTCCACATCATATCCAACTATCATAGACTCATACCATGTAGAAACATCAGAGTGGATGTGGTTTTATTCCTCATGCAGGAAAAAATCTGATGCAATATGCTTCTAGCAAGAGTCAAGTGTCTAGCGAACTTAAGCCATGGAACCCCAGGCCCACCAAGGCATCCAAACCTAAAATATTATGCATTAGGATTAAGTCTAGGTACCATGTTTCTAAGAAAGTTCTTGCATTGGAAATATTTGAAATGACAAATCTTCTCAATTCCTATGGATCTGAAGTATTATTAGAGCCTAATGAAATCTTGTTTGAGTCCAATTCTCCAAAATACTTGGAATTTTTTTGATAAGGGTGTCTTCTAACTTAGGTTTTAAAATGTGTAGTGGTCCCATTTGGCACACTCTAGAGCCACCACTAGTCCTTCCAAGTTCATTCATGTTGATGTTGCATTTCCATGTGGTGGAATTTAATTGGACCTTGTGTTTAATGAGCCAACCATGTTTAAGGATTCCCGAGACAGATCTCATTAGACATTTAATCATTAGTCCACATCATATCCAACTATCATAGACTAGTCATATATTTGTGTACTTGATGCATCCTACCATGGAGAAACATGAGAGTGGATGTGGTTGTATTCCCCATGCCCACCAAGGCATCCAAACCTAAAATATTATGCATTAGGCTTAAGTCTAGGTACCATGTTTCTAAGAAAGTTCTTACATTGAAAATATTTGAAATGAAAAATCTGCTCAATTCCTATGGATCTGATATAAAAGTTTTATTTAGAACTGTGAATATGATGGTGGACTACTAACTAACAACAAGTGCTCATGCAACTGAAGGTACAACCAAACAGGTACTTGTCATATATTTCTTCATCAAGTGAGGAAAGATTAGGACAAATAGAGGCTGGAAATGTGACTGGATCTAGTAGATATGATAAGAAAGCAAGGACCAGAGGTGAAAAAGTCAAAATAAAATTTTGTAGACGCATGAAATTTTTTCTTGCCAAAGGAGGATCATGCTCTTATAATGATGAGAGCATAGGAGACATAGATGTTCCACTCAGGTATAAGCATCTGGTGAAGCAATGGGTACCTAAGGAACTACCTCCTATAGATGTTGACTTCATTGTCAACAATAGGACATATCTCATTGCACCATCCTCCCTACATGGCTTGGGGATATTTTCCATGGATAGAATAATTGTAAAATACAATACAGTAACTGAATTGATAAACTATGTTGGACCGTGTTACAATTATAATGATTGGATGTGGCTGGTCCAGTACATGCGAAGTATGCGGAGATATGCACTTGCCTCAAATTATATACAACTAATAAACAAGGATAAAAATAAGGGAGCAACTATCTATATTGATGGAAGGCCTAAAGATTCTGACAATATACAAAGGTTTATAAACAACACATGACCTAGGACAACAAACAAACAACCGAATTGCATATTTGAGGGACATGAAGAGAATCGAGTAGTCTTGTGTGTAATAAAAAAGATTGCTCTCGGGGAAGAGTTATTAGTGGATTACCATTTGAATTGAATAGACACATTGACTAATAGTGTGCAGGTTCTTATGCAACACCTCTTTAAGAAACCTCTACTTATTGCATTATATTTTTTTTATTATCTTTAACATTGTTGTAAATATTATCGTTAACATTGTTTTTTTGTTATCATTAACAATTTTTTAAATATTTGGGGGTTCTAATTATATTACAATGTGGTAGGATGATCGTGGAAAAGGGCCAGCCGCAGAACATGTAAATGATTATCAATTTCAACTTTCATTTTACGTTGTTTTTATTATTTTCTTATATAATTTTATTGAAATAACATTGTTTTTGCTGAAATTATATGTAGTCAATAAGCCATGTGGATCATGATTCCACCGATGAAGAGGGGTTTTATTCTTCCGCTGATCCGATGGTCTCAATAAAAAAAAAATCATGAAAGCTAACAAGGAACTATTTAGCTTGTTAGATTGTCCAGAACAAACTCCGGACGTCAAAGAAAGGATCAGGCTCCTTATGTCACAACTTAACACATATAAGGTAATAACCATAATTTTTTATTTTTTTTGTTTAATGCAACCATATGTTCAATTGTGATACTTTTTTGTTTAACTTTTACATTATCTCACGAATTTTATTATTTATTTTTTATAAAGGAATATTTGGAGCCTGTTCATCCCAGGGTTGGTAGTAGTGGTGCTACAGAGATGCTACAGAGTCTTGATGCGGGCGGTCATACAACTTCCAGAGCACTATTTACTTCTCCATATTCCACACCTAATTTAGATAGGAGCCATGACACGCATCGATAGGCATCCACACCTCGATCAGAGTCTAGAGAGGGTGGCAGAGATGAGGATCATAATGATGTGGTTGAGATGGATGTATTTCCTGGACCTAGACGTGTGACAAGCACAGGGACCCTTCCATGCACATTTTTGGTCGAGGATAATGGACTTCCATTAAAACAATCAAGACTCCTAGGTAGTTTTAATTCATATTTTAATCGTTTAATGTTGTCCTCATACATAAATAGTCTAGATTATTAATTTTAAATTAATGATCATATCTTTTGTGTGTGTAGGAAACGACCTTTTTTATAGGCACGTAGAGAGCAAGGCCTTGTCTATTTTTGGGGCAACCTTATGCATGAGGTGGAATTTCTAGAATTCCAACCTCAAAAAGGAACTTATGGATTATCTTGAAGGCCTCTTTGGTGTAGACACATTCAATACAAAGAGGTCACATCTACAACTAGTGAATATTTAAAATATACCCAGGATGTTTATAGACGAAGCTTGGCAATAAATCCTAGGTATGAGCATCCTCCCTCAATTTCAGAGAGAGAGTGGAAGGCGAGCATTGATGATGCAAAAGAGAAGATTTTGAGAAAATTAGGAGAACAAATAACTGGTACACCAAGGTAAATTACAATTTTTTGAATTCAATACTACATTTATGTTTCTTTAGATCTAAATAAAAGTGTGGTTATATATAACATACTTGAAAATTTTGATGATAGGTTGCCTGGCACTTCGAATGCAACCGAAGCAAGGATTGTCAAACATGGCCAACACAAGCTAGACCCAAGCGACTACTTGAGGTTGCAGTCATTAATCGTAAGTACCCAAACATCTTAAGAATATTAATTGTATCACCTTACAACTTTAAGGTAATTGCAACCAAAAACATTAAAAAACCATACCCTTGTGCAATGCAGTGTGACGACTTCGGAAATGGAACCACGGAGAAAGACCTCCAACTTGGTTACAAGTGCAGTTATAAAGTCGTGGTTGATCGAAGGAAAAGCATGGGGCAGACCCCAAGATCCAATTTGTTGGATAAGGTAAATAAAAATCATTCCACATTAACCTTTCGTTACTTATAAAATATGTAAATGTTTGATATAGTCCATAATTTAATCTCTTACTTTGTTTTAATCAGGGGAGTAGCACTATCAACCCTACCATTAGTAGTGAACAACAGAGCATTGATAGTGAAACATAGCTAGAAGATCATGGTTCTCCCTAGAAGCCCCATCCCAGTGAGGTGCAGCCCCAAGATGTTCTTGTGAATGAGGCCCACGACGGTAAAATGTCTATATATTAATCATATACTTAATAATTTTGTACTTATAAATTTTGACGTTTCAATGGCAGAGAATTTCATAGATGATCATCCTCGACCTGAAGATCAGGTGAACAGGCCGACAATCATTCCAATGGTGCCGACTAGAGGACCAAGTAAATAATTACATTGCATAGTTTTTTTTAATATTAATGAACTACTTCAATGATATTTAAAAATTGGCTATATAAATTCAATATTTTTTATTTTTTTAGGTGATGGACCCTCATGGTGGCATCGACGCCGTGGGTACAAGACCAAACATACTCGGCATGAAAGGCCTGAAACAACATCATCTACTGAAGAGCACCTAGTAAACGAAGACATGGACATTGATGATTTGCTTAAGCAATGGAAAGGAAAAAAGAAGACTAAAATAAATTCATGATGTCATGTAATAATTTTATAAGACAGTTAGATGTACATTATATAGATGATAATATACACAAGGCTATTTCTATGGCTTGTATATATCTGTGAA
>ML783947.1:344517-362860 GCA_009831015.1 Picea engelmannii | reverse complement strand
ATATATATATATATATATAACCTTAGTTCCCATAAAAATCAGAACACTCAATGTGTAACTTACCTAGTCCCCTCTATGCCTAATTGAGGATACATGACACTAAATGTTTTCCTTTTCCAATTCAACAGTTAACTCTGATGCCAATTTGTCATGTACTCATTAGTTAAATCATCAAAGAAGACTATATATGACAAATTGGCATCATAGTTAACTGTTGAATTGGAAAAGGAAAAAAATTAGTGCCATGTATCCTCAATTAGGCATAGAGGGGACTAGGTAAGTTACACATTAAGTGTTCTAAGTTTTATAGGCACTAAGATTACAATTGAGTAGTGTCCTACAAAACTTGAAGATATGGAGGATATGGCTTCTATTCCTTATGTCGGTGCAGTTCATAGTTTGATGCATGTTATCATTTATAATATACTAGACATTTCCTGATCAAGGGGATTCTTGATTTGGTTCATGGCTAATATTGGACGTGAACATTGGGTTGTAGTGAAGAGGGTCTTTAATTTGTGAGGTACTTATTAATATTTCATTTTCTATCATAGTGATGTTTTAGGGGACCAACACTCAATGGATATACAGGTTTATGTGGATTATGATTGGGTGGGATATGTCGATAGAAGGATATCTATGAGTGGATACATGTTTTGATTGTTTGGTGGAACAATAATTTGGATGGGAAAGAACAAGATGTGAATGTTTTGTCCACTACAGAGGTAGAGTATATGGCATCTAGTCATGCTTGTAAGAAGACCATTTGAATTACTAATTTGTGTTCATATGTAGGGATAACTTAGAGAGAAATTATAGTTCAATGTGATAGTAACAGTTCCATTTGTCTAGCTAATAACTCGACCTTTCATGCAAAGACAAAGAATGTTGATCTCTAGTGTCATTTGATTTGAGACATGGTAGAGGATGGTAAGGTAATACTTGAGAAAGTTCACACTTTACAAAATATTTAAGATGCATTAACAAAAATGGTGAGTATAAGTAAATTCAAGTGATGTTGTGAATCTATGGGCCTTACGACCTATTATCATGGGATTTGTATGTGTGAAAATCCCCACCACAAGTCCCCAAATATTGCATAACAATGGAAGAACCCACCACTATCACCTTAGTAGGAACCTACCTCATTTTAGTGATGAAAGAGGTCTACCACAAGGGAGGATTCCTTGGTGACCTCAATGGATCGAAGTAGAAAGTATAGTAGCCAATCCTACCACCCCTTCTCTTGATCACCTAAACAATGGTGTAGGTCAAGGTAGTAGAAGAGGTATGAAGTTGTTTGAGTACATGCCTGGAAAAAGAACAATTTTCAACATATATATGACCACTTCCAAGATAAAGTATGCAGTTAAGATTTCTTAATACACTAGACAACAATAATTGCTAATGGTTTTTGCAAATTTGCAGCATTGTACCAATCTTATAACAACAATATAAATTTGTAACAACAACAATGACAAGAGCTCAAAATTTCAACAATCGACCATGAAAATTAAGCATGTATCAAATAAAACATTACCCAATTGTTTAAGAGAATTTTTGAGTGGGTTATACCACCTTTACAAGAGTGTATGAATAAAAACAAAGTGTTATCAGGTGGTTGTAGCAAGATTTATTAAGAGGAGCAAGTTGTTGGACAATTTTGCAAGCGTTAGTGTTAGTGAAATTAGTAGAAAGCTTAAGAGAGTAAAAAGAGAGTTTTTTAGAACACTTTCACCATAAAAATGCTTAGAGATCAGTTCCTTATGTCTATAGAATCTTCACAACAATAAATACAACAAGGTTTGAAGGTTGAACTAGTAGAAACTAAGAGGTAGGGTTTAAACTCTAAGGTGTTAGCACATTAGGGATTTAGGGTTTAAATCTCAAAGAGAAGGATTGCTAGAGTGCAATCACGTTTGGGCTCTAGTAATCATTTCTCCCTTCTTAATGCTTCAACTAGATAAAATATCAAGAGTCTAGGGCCAAAATCCTAAAATGATAGCACTTTAGGGCTTTAGGATACTAACTCTAGCACGAATAGTTCACCAATTTTGGAAAAAAATAACCTTGTGAGAGGAGAAAGCACTTACACTCCTCTCTTAGGGTTTTACCAAGCAAGATTTCTAGCATAAAATAACAAAATTCACCATGAAACATAATAACATAAAGATAAATTGCAGAAAATTCACTTACTTTAGCCAAGATATCATGAGAGAAAATTGCAAAAAACTTCCTCCAAAATCAGCAAACCATTCACAAGCGATCTTGTCCATGCATAGAACACTAGATAGAAGAAGACTAATACCCATTTAGGATGAAAATTTCATAAATGTAGCAGTGCAAATGTGAGGAAAATGTGATGATAAAATGAAATCTGAGGGTGGCCTTTTATACGAGGCCACACTAATACAATTTGTCCACATAATTTATCAATGACATAAGATAAGTAGGGATGACCCCTTAATTTGCCTCTACATAATGCCAAAAATGAAATATACATCAAATAAAACCCTAAAAGGGTGAAATAAATCCCTAGAAGGGTGATGTAATACTCAATGTGATGATGTCAAGGCTCAAGGAGTGAAACATTTGGCCTCCAAAGGCCATGTGGCATGCTCCAATGTGAAAGAGTGTGTCTCCTCACCCCAAACCATGCCAAATCATCTCTGGCATGATACAATCCAATAAACCCTAGCCCAAAAAGTTGATGTCAAGGCTAGAGAGTGATATCATAGGCCTCCAAAGGTCATGTCCAAGTGAAATAGGAGTGCAATCCCATCCCCAAGTGGTGTAAAGGTTCCTCCAAAGGAAACATCCTCTATTCTTTGTGCACAAGAGCTTTGACGTGCTCTTCCCAGCCTCTGGGATTCCATCCCATATGAGTGGAAAAATGATTAGAATTGCTCAATCCAAGACTATATGTCCATCATATAGGGTCTCGAGGATGTGAGAGGCAATGTTTAAGGGTGGTGACCCACTTTTCTCCATCACACGTGCCAAAGTCCTGCAATAAAGGCACAAAGTCTTGGGTACAGGCCCAGGGCGTCCCTCAAGAACCATGTCAAGTTCATCCAAAACAATCTAAAGTATAAAACATGGTTAGCCAAATTTCATAATAAACATTAGTCCTTAAAAAATGCAAAGTAAGTTGCAACTTAAGACATAAGCCATCCAAAATGATTCACTTCAGTATCCCCTTCAAGTATCACACTGGTTAGGACCTAATGAGAGTTACCAAGTTTAAGTATGGGAGGGTATTCATCCAACCCTATTAGGTGTGCCACCTATATAGGAAATAAAATAACCGAGGTAGATGGATAGGTCCTCAGAGTGATAAGGGAAATTAAAAACCCACCAAGAGTAAGTGTGAAAATGATATGGTTTAGGGACTACTTCATGGCTTATGGTGTCACAAACCCATATCTATGAGTGCCTTTGTGGAGGGTGCACCTTCTCTTGAGTTACCCAACATTTGTGTGCCACCTTTTTCCAAACCCCCTTTTTCCTTTTTCTAGTCCATGCTTTCATTTATAATTTGTAAATTTGTGGGTCCCCTTTTATAGGTTTCGAATATTTAGCATTACGTTTTTGGACCAGGGTGAGCACTGAATGAGTAGATCTCAATTTGGACCAAATTTTGGTGGTCTTTCTTTTGTATGTTCACTTTCTTTTCTAGCATCATTTTCTTATTCTTTTATAGCAATTGTGAAACAACCTTTGGGCCTCCATCCCTTCTTCTCATGAGAGAATGGACCATACATGAAGTTTAGTATAATATGAGAGGATTCATGGTGGAAAGTGTCAAGTATGATAGGGAGTGGAACGTTACCCTTGGGAAGCCCCCCCAGTATTACCCCTTTTCCTTAGGTGGTGACAGCACGGGACTAGGGAACAAAAGATGACCACCAAGGTGAAACAAGGCAATTAACACAATTTCCTAAACCAGTGACCCATTATCCAACTTCAACCGAAGATCCTCATCCACATGCCCAACAATTTAAGTACAACACTTTACATGAAAGACGGACTAAGATACCTCATGGCGAGAATAGATTAGCATCTCCCATACTCTCGGTTGCTTGAATGTGATGAGCCTTGGTTTATCCAGCTGGGAGGAAAATGAGGGGGATTGTTAGGCTACCATCTGTGGACAAGTTGATCATCATTGCCATGGTGTAGATTATGTTCTCCATTGCAGGCCTTGAGACATGATCTCCTCCAGTTACCCCTAGGCATGGTGGGGTAATAGGGCCCTTAGTAGTTAACTCATAGTTTGATTCATTCTCCCTTAGATTTTTGCAAGGTATATGGAAAGTGGGAGAATGTTGGCAAAGTGTGTCATACACCTTATAATTGTGCAACATAGTAGTTATCTCAATAAATGCTTAGCAATTGCAAGGAATAAAATATGAGAATAATAGGTAATAAACACTAACCAATATTAGATAATGAATGCTTAGCAATGGTAGGCAATTAATGATGAGAAACAACATTTGGCTAATTAATTGTTGGTGAATTCTAGCATGTGGAGTTGGAAAACCATAGATGGTTTATGATTTCATTATGTATATTTATTGAGTGCTTGAGTAGGAGGAATGCGACTAGTGTCTTTTAACTCATTGTTATGGTGTTGAAATTTATCGAAAACCTTTATGTTGTTGAATACTCCTATTGAAAGCACAAAAACTGTATGATGTATTGTAACAATATATTAGTTGTTTAATAGTACATTGAACATGCTTTGGAGTGGGGGGGTTTCTTTTGAAAAGGTTTTTCCTAGAAAATCACTATGTAATGGTTTGCCATTTCTTTTTTCTGTTTTTTTGCTTATGATCTACAACTATATGTTTAAAATTTTCTACACATTCTTTTCTCATTGGTGAATGTAGGAAGTATATTCCGCACCTCCATTTCCTTTTATATACCATTATTATAGTTGAAATTTAAACCACCATATATCCAAATATTCTAAAAAAAATAAAATCCCAAACAACTTTCTTTAAAAAAAAAAATCATAAACCCAAATTAATTAAAATAAACATTAATAAATACTTTATCTTTCCTATATTATCAATCAATTCTAAATTCATTAATATATTTTTGCATAATACACACCCCATTCATTATACTGCTAATATACTATTGTGAAGTCTTTGAAAATCTATTAGTTCAATGTTTGCATCTATATTTAGTTCAATGCTACCCTAACTTCTTCGATTAGATCACTTAGAGCATTTGATATATATATATATATATATATATATATATATATATATTATTTTTTGCGTTCTTATAAGATCTATTACTTCACATATGACCATAATTTCATATATTATTTCAATCGTAGAGTTTACATTTAGGTTTGACTATTCTTTATTGATGTTTATCCCACGTTATCAAATATGGAGAATACTAAACTTTATACTTGTAATTGTTGGAAAAACTTTCACTATATGGCCAAGACTCATCTTGAAGCCAATGCATGGTTGTATAGGTTATGGTAGTTTTTTTTTAATTTAATAAACATGGACAAAGCTACCAAGGCGCACACTACTCACCCTATGCAAGGCAGCCTTTTCGTTTTGATTAAAGAACATTGTGGTGTTTTGTCAATAAGTGGTAGGTTAACAAGATGTGGACATTTGTTGTGAGGAATTTAATGTTGAAGGCTAAAGTTCTTAAGGAATGCATGCAGTCCTCACTCTATGTGATTTGTGTGTTAGAAGGGAGTAGATGATGGAGAGTAAAGACTAATCAATATTCTATGTGATTTGTGTATGTTAGAAGAGAGTAGATGATGGAGAGTAAAGATTAATCAATAGTTAAAAGTCTTTTGAATTTGTATCTCGTTTAAGAGTGATGATTATGAAAATATTTTGAATAATGATTTACTTTAAAATCTTGTTTGTGTATTTGTTTTATATAGATGATGTTTACTTTCTATTAGTTTTAACTCATGTTGTAATGAATAAAATTACATTAGGATCATAAGTTGAGCCATATGAAAATATACATGTTTGTAGTGTTAATGTGTTGAATGTTAATATAGTTATGGATCATGGTTGTACTCTCTATCCATCTTAAACTATATTTGGAAATGCACTTTGGTGAGACTTTTCTTGTAAAGAGAGATTAAGACATAAAGGCTAAAATATAATTCCTTTATTAGACAACTAAGTAAACCATAATTTACATTTCTATCCAATAATTTGATTTGTTATCAAGACTAACTATGTTATGTGTGAAACTTCTATAGTAAGAGGAGTGACTTACATGGACATATTTACAAACTGGTTCCATGAGCTTTTACTAAGTATGAAGCTCTATGTATTGAATGAGAAGTGCATAATTTTAACGATCTTTTTCTCTTTAACAACATCAATAATGTAATGTTTTTTTAATGAACTTTCCAACAAATGAGGAAGGAATGTTCAAAATTTGTTTAAAGATGGAAATTATGTAAGAGTTTGCAATGAAACTAAACCAATTATTCTCACATATTGAGGAAAAGTTTGTAAAAACCCTATATGAAAAGTTTGTAAAAAACCTATATGAAAAGTTAGTAAAAAAATCCCCACTTACCTAGAAAAAGAGAAAACAGTTCCCTTCATCCCAAGGGGATGACAACGTAGAGTTTTTAAAATATTGAAATGAAATGATTTGAAATAAATTAAAGAAACAGTTCCCTTAATCCCAAGGGGATGGCAACGTAACCCTATAGGGGAGTTTTTAAAATATTGAAATGAAATGATTTGAGCGGCCGTTCTGCAAATCGGACAAGTTGAATGCGAACGAAACCACATGTCGATACAATCTACGTGAAAGCTGTGTTTGCAATTGGGTAGAAGCCGGGCTTTCTCGTTCTCCTCGAATTCCGACAGACAGACTGCGCATTCCAGCGCGTCTTTGAAGCTCTCGGCTTTATACTTGAAGACGGGCAGAGACCCTACAACGCGCGCGTCCAAACCCGCGTTGCGGAGGCTCGAGGGATTCTCGCGCGCAAAGGAAAATCCACGGCGCCGAGAGATATTGGTCCGTCCAGACAGAGAGATTCCCCGGTATTGCCTGCGGCGGAGGCTGGCGTAGCCGCAGATCAATAAGAAGAAAAAGATGACAGGCAAGAGGAATAAGATGGCGAGGATCCCTTTGTTCGCTGATGGCTGATTGTTGCCGGCTGCCATTGGCGTTGGCTGGCGATTGAAATTGTCGCCGGCTCCAAAAGACGGCTGCGGGCCTCTGTAATCAGGGTCGGCATCGCCTGGTGCCATTGTAATTCTCGGCGTTGGAGTCCAGGGCCGGGGCTGAATCTATCTCAGATTCCGTTGGCGATAAATATCGTTGAAGATAAATATAGTTGATCAAAAATTTAAAACTGTTCCAGATGCAGACGAATCTATCTCAGATTCCGTTGGCGATAAATATCGTTGAAGATAAATATAGTTGATCACAAATTTAAAACTGTTCCAGATGCAGACGAAGTCAAAATTGTATCATACGATCGTAACATTTAAAAAAAAAATGGATAATGAGGTACATCATTCATTAAAATATCAACTAAACACCACCATCGTCTTGAAAAGTCATATATACTATTCAAAGGTTGAATAGTATATATACTATTCAAACTACACCAGACCTAATTCCTTATTGACAGCAATCTCATTGAATGTTTAGCAACAGGCTACCAATAAACAGGCATAAACAGGCAGCAATGCATCATTCAATATTCAATGCTACTGCAGGTGATATACATAATCGGATCATCTTGATATATATATTGCGTATTGGTGATGGTGGCAATGCTATGCAGAGTAAAATTCCATGTAAAAGAACTCATGTGATAGTGGACAATTTTGGTGAATGTAGCAAGTGCTGTATATATTAAAGGATAATCATTGGTGAATGTGGAAGTGTGCATTTGAATAGACGATGTTTGATGATATTTGATGAATGTGGTATATCTCAACAACAATTCTACCTGAATGTGTGTATTTGAATTAATGATCGTGAACAATTCTTAGTGAATGCAATGCATCTCAATGGACAATATTGGGTGAATGTAGTGAGTGCATCTCATCTCAACCAATGATCTTTGTGGATCTAAATGGAAAATCTTTGGTGAATGCAACATACTATACTTCAATGGAGGAGGACGGTCTTTGATGAATTTGATAAAATATATACCCCTTAACCCTTTGAATTAGGCATTCGAGATTAATTAGGCAATCAAGTGGACAATCATGGATGATATAGGATGATTTTGATAGAGTAAATACTCCTTAGTCCTTCGACTTAGACATATGGCATTAGGTGGATGATCCTTATGATGTAAATTTGATAGAAGAACTATTTGACTTAGGCCTCTAAGATTGATTAGATAATCAAGTGGACAATCCTAGAGGATATTAGATGCATTTGATAGAGTAAATAATCCCCAATCCTTCAACCTAGACCTATGACATTGGATGGATGATCTTAGAAGTAAATTTAATAAAAGAGATACTCCTCAATGCTCCAAATTCAACTTCAACTTTTAAGATCAAGTTGACGACCATACATGGCCCTAGGTGACTAATTTGTTGGAATAGATACCCCTCAATGTTTCAACTTAGCCCACTAAGAACTTGGAATGGTCTCAGATGACTTTCACAACCCAAAAATGTAGTGTGTTACTTCTAAGCATAGATGAAAGTCTTGACAACCTTCATAAGCCATGAATGTGATGCAATTTAATAACCTCAATAACCCACAAATGCAACATATTATCTCTAATGCCAAGTCAAAGAAATCTTAACAACCTTGACAAACCACAAACATAGTATTATAAAATGATCTTAACACCCCTATAAATATAATGCCACCCAACAATCTTGACAAAGCTTAGATGTAATCTATGTCAACATATAATCTTGAATGAACTTGATAAAATAAATTCCTCTTGATCCCTTCACTTACCTATAACACTAAGTAAATGTGATCACAACCTTAACAATTCACAAATATTAACTAAATACAAATTTTTGATAATTTTTTACTAAATAAATATTCTAAATCTTAACATTCAATCCAAAAATAACACTAGTTACTTATAAATACATATAAATTTGCCTTTTTAATCAATAAGACAAAATAATATCATTTATTTTAACCTGTAACTCAATTCGTTAGAGGTTCCAAAATGAATGAGTAATCAAACTTGTATTTCCACCTCTTTTAATTCATGTACCTCCATCACTAATGATATTATAGATTATCCCTCTCAATGGACAATGTTGTGCCTTTGCCTCGGTCGTGTTAGTGGACAAGTTGTGTTTACTCACTAAATAATTCAAATAAATCTTATTCAATGTTCATTTTGTATTTCAATTTTTTTTTAAATAGATTAATTTTTCAAAGGAAAAAAATGTAATTTTTATTAATGGAAATAAGAATTACATTTTGAATAATGTATGCAAATAGCATGCATTTAGTTTGGAAAAATAAGCTTTTAATCTCAAAGGAAAGAATAAAAAATGGTCATATAGAAGTGGTCCCAATAACATTGAGATTTATATTAAAAATAACCTCAAAACCCAACCAAGAAGAAATATCAAAAGAAAATCATCAGAAATCCTAGATGGACCAGGTCAAAGTGGCAAAAAAAAAGCCTTCAAAATATAGAGGGACATCGAAAAATAAAACCTACAACCACGGAAGAGAAAGCCAAAAACTGCACACTCAAACAGGACCTCAAAGTGTTGACCAGGATCAAATCAACAATGCACGCCAAAAAAGAGAGGACCTTAAAGCTCTGACCCAAACACCCAAGAAGAAGCAGCAACCCCATCATCCACTCCACAAAGAACTAGAGCCTGAGAAGAGCATAGAGTCCCCCAACAACCAAGGCCTACGGGAAAACCCTGACATTGCATCAAGCCCTGAACGAACTAGCAGGGATGAGATCGGTTAGATCCTCCCACAAAGAAAACAACTGAAAAACCTTCGCACACACATATGGCTACAACATCAAAAGGCCGACACCCTTCAAACGAAAGATCAAACTTCAAAGGACCAGATCTGGAGCATAAACAATAGGAAAACCACCACAAGGCACCAGATCATGGGAAACACACACACAACCAAAGCCGCACACCAGAAGAAGCACGAAGGACCAGGTCCGCTCCATGGAGAGCGTGACTGCCAAGCAAACACCAGAAAAGGAGACCAGATCCGCTCCAAACGGAAGGCGACCACCACCAGAGAAAACACCATTGTCCAACAAGCCCGAGTGGAAAGGAAAAGGGAGACACGACATCAAGGAGCACCCACAACATATGCCTGCCGCCAGGGATGCGGCTAGGGATCAAATATATTAATTTTATTTTAATAATATAATAAATATATTATTTATTCTATATTAAGTTTTACATTTATATATATTAAAATTGAATTTAGTTTGTTGGATTTTGAGAAAAATAAAAAAATATTTAATTTACTTTAAAATTATATATATATATATATATATATATATATATATATATAATCTAAATTAATAAAGAAAAAAATTAAAATATATATTAAATAATTTTACATCTATATTTTAAATCACTTTAAAATATATATTAAAAAAATTAAATTTAATATCTATCTATCTATCTATATATATATCTATCTATCTATCTATCTATCTATATATATATAACTTTAAATAAATAAATAAAATCCAAAATTAATAAAGAATTTTTTTAAAATATATATTAAATATATATAGTTTTTTTTTTAAGTTAGGAAAATATATTAAATCTTGCTAAAGAGAAAAAGTTATAGATGTTAGAACCATGGCAGCATCACCCTGGTGGGAAACCAATGCTGTCACATGGTCGTGGAGTTTCCAATTGTCCATGCAAATTTAAAAAACTGTAAAAAGCAAAAATTGTGCTAAGCCTAGAGCTAGGATGCCACGCACGATTGGAACCCTGTAAACTAAACTACCTGTCCAAACATAAAAAACTCGAGAAACCTGAGAAAGTTGGGATCATCCGAAGTTGAGGTCGGGCCTCCGTTCTTTTCGTTGGTCGTGCACAGTGTCCTTACCCAGAGTCCCTGTGTTCGGGATGGTATGTCGGAGATCCCGAAGAAGAGACTCCATAAGCTCCTCGCGACGAACCCAACTGTCATCCCTTTTCTGCAACTCCTTGATGGTGCACTTGACGTCCATGATTGAGCTCTTTATGAAATCCAGAGAATTCTTCAAATTATCCATCCCAACGCATTGAGAACAAGCAATTAGGGGAGGAGAGGGTGGTGGAGCATCAGAGGACGAAGAGGGGGAGGTGAGAGAGGGGAGAGGGGAGGAGGAAGAAGAGAGAGGAGCAATCAGGCTGGGGGAGCGGAGGGTGGAGGGGGGCGGGGTGGAGGCTGGTGGATGGGTGGGGGCTTTGGGATAAGCTTTGGGGCAAAGCCGAGGGAATTGCCAAAGCTATCGAACCACTCGACTCTGCAAGAAAATGGAGAGGACAAAGGAGGTAAATTTGGAGTGGTGGCACGGTCAGGAGGGTGTTCCGGAGAGGAGGCACGAACAGGGTTAGGGGGGAGTTCCAGAGTGGAGGCGTGAATAGGAGCCCGAGGAAAGCTTTGAAGAGCTTGTCTGCCACAACCCCTCGAGCCTTGGCCTCTCGCTGCATTCCAAGTCGCCCCACATTTAGACTTACCTCGTTGGTGAGGCATCAAAACTATGACCAGGAGAGGAGGGGAGGGACAGAACCAAAATAGGAGCTGGGGGAAGAGCTCGAAGCGGACGTGAAGGGTAGGAGAAATATTGAACCAGAGCCAAAGAGAAATGCAGACTAGTGGATGAGTGCGAGGCGCGAGAGGCAGATAGTGCAAATGAGCCATGAGTTTCCCCATCGCAGGCCAAAAAACATTGATCCGGGGCAAATGATGGGACTGGTTAGGCATCCAGCCCATCACATTTACCACCACTAGGAGTTGGAGCTCCATTACATTAAACTGTTATGTGTGCATATGAATGTGTGGGTACGTCGATCGAATATTTAAATGCATGGATTACAAGTCTCGGGTGAGTGCGGGCTATGTTGACGTGGTGTGGTGTGGGTTGTGGCCAGGTGTCCTCCCAACTGTCCATGTGCTCGTCGATCTCGATGACACCCCATCAGGGGTTAAAATTTGGAGGACATGGGGGTGGGCTTTGATCCACTTATGTGTGCACGGGCCACGATATTATTTAATATAATATCTCTGGGTGCAACCACATGTTCGACCACTACCTCAAGGTGCCCCCATGGCTTCAGGTTAGGCCCTCACGGGAATTGAACCTTACCCAATGGTGAAAATCTCCTTGCTTTTCACCATTGGATCCAACCCCTTTGGACATATATTAAATAATTCTAAACCTATATTTTAAATCACTTTAAAATATATATTAAAAAAAAATTATTGATGAAGAAAAAATCAATTTCAAGAAATCAAACTTCATCTTTTTAAAGAAATCAAATTTAATTATATTTTTAGTGTTTATTATTAATTATAATGATAATCATTAACATCCATTGACATTAGACTTAATCTTTATATAATCTTTATATTATACATCTATGATCATTAATATCCATTGAAATTAGAATTAGTCTATTATCTTTATATTATACATTTTAATAATTGAAATGAAATATTATTATATAAAAAAATTAAATTTAAGTTTTATAAAATTTAAAATTAATTCACTAAAAAAAATATAATTTATTTTAAATCTTATTAAAATTAAATTTAAATTATTTATATAATAATATTCTATTTCAATTATTAAAATGTATAATATAAAAATCATAGACTAATTCTAATTTCAATGATCATCAAATGTATAATATAAAGATTATAGACTTAGTCTAATTTCAATGGATGTTAATGATTATCATTATAATTAATAATAAACACTAAAAATATAATTAAATTTAAACAAAATGCTTATCCATATCTCATTTATAGAATGCGTGTAAACATTAGAAAATCATTATGATTTTTAACCATTAAATTTATGAGACTCGAACAATGTTGACCACTTAAATTAAATGGAGTCGTCGAAAGAAACGTAACTTTAAAACGGGCAACCGCTAGCACGACAATGATTTAAGAGTGCATGGAAAATTATAAATATGTTGCATTGTTGTGATTGCATAGTAAAGTCGGCATTTTATCCTTCTTCTTTTTTTTCCATGAAAATTTTTCTCGAATTTATGATAGATATAAATTCATTTACAATAAAAAACGTAGCCGCAAGCTGAGTAAGTTTGAACAGTGCAGTAGCTAGGATAGGATTGGTATTTTCAATCATATACCGTGCATACAATAGAACTGGTATTTTTAGTCATATACCGTTCTTACAAGGGGAGAAAGTCCGGCCACAAAAAACATGAAACAGTCTGGAAGGTGAATCAATAGATGGACGATCACAGTCCAACCATGGTCCACTCCTTTCACTACTAGCGCTTGTGCTATGACCTGAGATCCTTCCTGGGAGATCAATATCCAATCAAAAATAAGTTACAAACACGGTTTACAGAGCTGCCTTCCATCAAACCGGAGAGACCATTATAATTCGAAGATGTTGATAGAGGATATAGGGCTCTCCTGTCCTCTATCACAGTGAAAGATTGAGAGTCTTCCAACCACTTTGCTAAGAGCCCGCTTGGAGAGAGCATCCGCCTCGGTATTATGTGATCTGGGGATATGACGGAAGTTGATATCAGAGAAGAGTTTGGACAACTGCTGCGTTTTATGATTCCAGCCTTCAATGTGAATGGATTGAAGGTTGCAAATTTGATTGATCCAGTCTATGATTACTCTCGAGTCTCCGAGGACGAGGAGGTGGTTTAAAGACCAAAAGGAAGCAAGGGTGAGAGAAGCCCATAAGCCCATGAGCTCGGCTTTGGTGTTTGTACCCTCACCGCAGTTAATGAACCACTTTGTGATCCTCTGAGGATGGGACTTGAAGGTGCCTCCAGCCCCACAGCATAATCCGGAAGATCGAGCCGCACTGTCAAAACACACCAGGGTATGGCCTTCAGGCAAAATAAAATCCACATCTTTGTAAGGGAGAAACTTGACAGTAGACGGTTGCCAATGGAAGGTAGCCAGAGTTCTGTGAAAAACCGCAAAGGAGGAAGGAGGAGCATCCTCAAATATGGCCTTGTTGCGCTCTGTCCAGATTTGCCAGCAAACCAAGGCAGCTAGTGAAAGCGGCGCAGCTTTTTCCGAGTACCAGGAAGAGAAGCAATCTGCAATGGTGGCGCCGGTCCAGGTGGAGGTAAGGGAGAAGTGTTGTAATAATCTATTCCAGACTTCTTTTGTAAAGGTACAATGTATCAATAAGTGGTGAATGTCCTCAGATGCTCGGCGACAGAGATAGCAAAATCCTGGACCTTGCCAGCCTTTCTTACGTAGCACCTCCCAGGTGAGAGCTTTCTCATTTGCACAAAGCCAGATAAAGAGTATGAGTTTAAGGGGGATCGGCCATTTCCACATCTGGAAGAGCCACGGAGGTAGAGCAGAGACATCCTGAGCTGGAAGAAGGGTCGCGTAAATGTTTTTAACAGTGACTCTGCCAGTGGCATCACCCCCGACCGAGATGAGGGCGTCCTGCGCTTCGGTGAGGGAGATACCAGCTTGTTTTAAGGCTGCCGAGAAAGAATCCCATTCCCGGGCCATCAATCCGAAAAGGGGAAAGTCCCTACTGTGCAGCCAGCGATCCGGGAGAGGAGAAACGTGGGTCTCCACCTTCATTTGTGCTAGGGAAAAAAAATTAAAGAATCCTAATTGCGATCTGAGTGGCAGTGAAAGGATCGAGCGATCATCCAAGCCAAGTAATTTATCTCTGCCCAATTTGATTTCAGAGCCCGATCCAAGCCACCAACGTAGCCAGTGAAGGATCACCGGAGAGGAGGAAACCAGACCCCTCCAGAATGGTGAAGCCCTCTTCTGTAGGAGATGAGTCTTTCACAGCCAAAGATGAAGTGGCTGGGAGCCAATATACTTATCCATAATGACTCGGTGCCAAATACTATCAAGGGTGATGACTCTCCAGAAGGAATTAGCTAGAAGGGCCGTGTTGAAGATAGAAAGGTTCTTTAATCCCCAACCCCCGGACCTTTTTGGTCTAGAGAGAGTCTGCCAGCTGTAGAGATGAAATCGACGCTTCCCAGCAAGGTCATTCCACAGGAAATTGAAGGAGAGTCTGCGAAGCTGAGAAATGATCTTGTTGGGAATCTGTTCTAGGGTCATCCAATAAACCGCCAGACTTTCTAACACCGACTTTACCAGAATAAGTCGTCCACCCAGGGAAAGCCATTTATTACAC
This sequence comes from Picea engelmannii, assembly GCA_009831015.1. Taxonomy (NCBI): domain Eukaryota; kingdom Viridiplantae; phylum Streptophyta; class Pinopsida; order Pinales; family Pinaceae; genus Picea; species Picea engelmannii. The sequence goes on along the minus strand of ML783947.1, from coordinate 347,505 downwards.
CAGAAACCTATTCTCCTTTCGAAGATGGCCACTAACCAGCTCCAGTCACAAGAGGAAGAGGCTCTCGGTTTCAGCTAGTAGCCAAGGTACCTGAAACCCAATTTTAAGTCAATAAAGGTGTAGGGTATGGAAACTTTGAGACAAGTGAGATTGGTCTCGGAGAGACCCCAAAAGTGTACTGTGGACTTAGTAGGATTAATGGACAGCCCCAAAACGGAACATAAGTGTTGTAAAATGTCCAAAATCACAAGCCACTCCACTAAATCCGCTTTTGACAATAGAAGAATATCATCAACAAACATGAGGTGAAAGATCTTGACGAGATTTGAAACCTTTATACCAGAGATGCGGTTCTCGGAGAAGATTTTGGTGAGGAGGAGACTAAGGCCTTCCATAATTAAAATAAAAAGATAAGGTGAAAGTGGGCAGCCCTGACGGAGTCCCCTTTCGCAATTAAAAAATCTAGTCACCTCGCCATTTATTAGCATTGCAAAGTTTGCACTAGAGACACAGGTCATTATCCAGTCAGTGAAGTTGACACCGAAACCCACTGAGTGTAGGATTAGTCTCAAAAAATCCCAATCAACGCTGTTGAAAGCCTTTTTGAGGTCTAGCTTCATGATCAACGCCTTTTAATTCTTCTGTTTGATGTTGTGGATGCTCTCATGGGCTACACCGGTGGCATCTTGAATTCTTCTACCCTTTAAAAACCCGAGTTGTTCAGCAGAAAGACTCTGTTCCAGAAACGGCTTAATCCGGTTGGATATAACCTTGTAAATTACCTTGTAGATGAGGTTGCATAAGGAGATTGGTCTGAAGTCATTGAAGGAAATCGAATTGTTTTCCTTTGGAATTAGAACCAGGAAGGTGGAGTTAAGGCTTCTAGAGATTTTTCCTTTGATGCGAGAGTCCTCCACCATTTGAAGGAGATCCGAACCAACAAGATCAAAAAAGAATGTGAAGAATTCTATCATCCAGCCATCGGGCCCTGGACTCCTCTCCTTTTTGAATTGTAATAAAATTTTCTTTATCTCCGGCAATGAGACAGGTCTGTAAAATTCGGTGGCTTCAGCATCTGTAACCAAATTTTTTAAAAGACTGGTAGTCGTGCATTGTTTAGATAGGTTACGGCTTCTTTTGGCTTTTAGCAGGTGTTCGAAGTGTGAGGCTGCCTCATCTTTGATTGTCTCCTGTCCGCGGAGAGTTCCATCACACTCACTCTCGATAGACCAAATACATTTTTTGTTTCTATTGAGACTGGCCACTCTGTGAAAATAACTAGAATTAGAGTCTCCCCATTTGAGCCATGTCTCATAGCTGCGAAGCCTCCAACATTTTTCTTCTTCTCGTAGAAGGTCATCTCTACTGCTCTCCAACGCCTTTAGAGTAGCGAAATCCTCCAATGACAGGGCGGCTGTGGATAATTTTAATAAGAAATTTTTGATCTCTGATTCCAGCTTTAGCATATTGGACTCCTCCGATGCCTTCTTTTCTTTACTCCAAGCTTTTGTGTGCTCCTTTAGTCTTTTTAACTTCCAAACGATTCTCAATTGGGGGTTTTCTTCTGTCTGGAAACACAGATCTATCCAGACGGAGTGTACCAAAGAAGAGTAATTCGCAGAGGAGAGACAGTGCTGGTTAAATTTAAAGGGAAAAGGTTTGAACTGGAGTGGGATATTCAGATTGAGGAGGATGGGAGTGTGGTTAGAGAAGAAGGGGAGTTCAACCCACGAAGTTGGGAAACCAATGGAAGTTAAGAAATCCTCGGAGATTATGAAGCGATCAAGTCGTTTGTCTATGGCCTAAGAGCCGCTTCTTCCGTTTCGCCAGGTAGGAACAAGTCTGGCCGGCACTATATTGATTAGATTCTTGGTCGTAAAGAGGTCTCTGTAAGTGTTCTCACTTGAGCCAGACGATGGAGCACCTCCCCATTGTTCATCTGTATATAGAGTGATGTTGAGATCGCCGCCCAGGATGAGATTAGGAATGGAGAGAATGCCGCTGTCTGCAAGGTGAGTCCAGAAAGAGGGTCTGTTTTGACAAGGGCCGTAGATATTTAAAAGAGCCAGCTCCTGGTTAGTAGCATAACATCTGCCTAACAACAATATGCCTCCATAGGTCATGAAGGGATTTAAATCGAAGAGAACAGGATTCCAGGCCACCAACAGGCCACCAGAGTTACCAATAGAATTTGCAGCCACAGAGACCCATAGAGGGTGAAAAATGTGCAAGAAATCTCTAGAAGAATGATCGGCCGCAAGAGTTTCTTGAAGGAAAATGACATCCGGTTTGGAGTGCTCTAGAAGTATTCTGAAGGAGGCAACCTTGAGGGTGCCTCCGATCCCTCGAATGTTTAATGAGAGAACTATCATTACTTAGATCGAGCAATGGCCTTCATAGCTCTAAGGTCCTTTCCATCTTGAGTTGAGACGATCGGGACAATGAGATGAGTTTTTGAGCAGTCCTTCTTCTTTCTGGCGCTTCTCGTTTGTAGGGGAGAGATTTCAACGCCTATACCATGTGACCAAGCAAAGGATTTGTCAAGAGTTCCAGCTTGGTGTGAGGAAGAGGTACCCGCATCTGTGGAGGGGGTGATGTGCTCTTTTCCCCAAAAAATAGGTAACTGGGTGGCAGAGTCCGGAAGGAACTGAGAGGGAGCCGAGGAGCTCAGCGCTGCCAAGAGGGAGTCTTCATTTTCTTCCGGATGCCTATAACCAGAAAGTAACACAGAGGGATCTACCGAATCTATGAAGCATGACTGTAGGGTCGGCTGCGAAGACGGGGGAGGGGGCGAAGGGGGAGGGAGGGTAGGGTCAGTGGAAAAACTTTGGGTGCTTTCAAGAGATGAAGCCACAGGAAGGGTAGGCTGTGGTATCTCAGCTTCCGACAGAGAGGGGGAGGGGAGAGAGGACCGGTGTAAATGGTTAACTGTTTCCTTTTCAGAAGCGGTGAGAGTAATAAAAAGAGAGGGGCACAACTGATAAAGCT
>ML783947.1:321305-334690 GCA_009831015.1 Picea engelmannii | reverse complement strand
TAATTTACTTTTAATGTCATGGGTTAATTACATGTTTTTAAGTTTTATGCGACGTTTTTATATCCTAGGTTACATGTTGTTTAATTATTATTTGAAACATGAAAATAGTTGTCAATATAGTAAAGTACGTGGTAGACTAAAAAGATCATTTAGAAACACATCATTTCATGTACCTTCATCAATTTTTGTTTTTGTAGTTTGTATGCATGAATATTATAAATAGGACGTTGCTTTCGATTATTTTATATTTTATAGATTGGGTTTTGGGGATCGATTGAGAGTGATGTGAGGGGGAGGGGAGGGACCATCTGAGCTTCCACCTTCATGTGGTTGGCCTTTTTTAGTAGAGGATAAATTATTCTTGAAACCAAGAGAATCTCTTTCAGTTTTATACCATCATGATCGTATAAGATTTCATCAATATTGTTACCTATTTGAATCTTCTTAGAATTGAGATTCGTTACATAGTCGTTGAAAAAAGAAAAAAGACTTATGTATGCACTGAAATTTGTCATGGATAGACTATTTTCATGCCTTAACGATATGGGAGGGTTTCTGGACTCAAATTTGAGTGACACACCCACTTTCCTCCATCGTCAATTCATCATGGAAACCATATTAAACCCTATTTTTCATATGTTCTAGTAGATATGTTAATGATTCCAAGTTTCATATTTGTATTTAACTGAAGGTCCAGCTAGCTTGCAAAGTATCAAATTGATATTTCAAGTTGCTAAACCAAATATGAAATGAATCCAAGCATCATTTGATATCGTCGCAAGAGAGACAAATGTAAATAATCTTGCGACGAATTTGCTATACTATCGACGAAAAAAGTTCGTTGATAATTTTATGCCATTAGTATGTAATTTTGTACAAAAATAATGGATATTAGAGACTACACCATGGTCAAGGAATGATGAATGAGGAACGCAAATTGCACGAGGACTAGACACCGGAAACATGGACCTGTGAATGGGGCCAACGTTGAAATTTTTTCAAACAGTTTTTGTATGCACTGAATTTTTTCATGGATAGACTATTGGCATGCCTTAACGATATTGGAGGGTTTCTGGACTCAAATTTGAGTGACACAGTGATGCAGGAGCATCTCTCACATCAAGCGAGCCAGTGTGGAAGCGGAAACCAGTTGGACAAGCCAACACAAATTTTGAAAACACTTTGAGATTGTTGCGCAAGCCTTTAATGAAGCCATTTATGAAGGCGCACTTTGTATATTGTAATGGACCTTGAGCCTTTAAGCTCTCGTCCTTAGGTAGATAGGCGACATTTAATATAGTTAACACTGGTAGATAGGAATTTAATTCTAGATTTGATAGCTTTAGAGTCCAAGAGGGAAAACGGATATAGACACCCTCATTGTATCATTGTAACATAACCCTGAGCATAGAATCGAGAAGAAGCAGAAGAGCATGCAAAGAACTGTATGAAGAACACCCATGTACAAACATTTGAATTAATAAGAAGAAAGCTTTGATTCAAATTCATGGTTTGTGTTGTTTCTCTGTGTGTTTGATGTTGATATGCTCATGAATGTTTGCTTCCTATCATACATTTGATTTTATATGCTGTGTATGTGATTTCATGGTAGAATTGAAGTCTTAAAGGAAGAGTGAATGGGTTTCAATTGTTTCTCTAATTGAGCCAAAGGATTCCTGCAAGGAGTGCAGTCAAATTGTCCGCAAGGAGTGCGTTGACAGAAGGGTTCAATTAGAGATAGATTTTGTTCTCATTTCCTCGAGGGTGCAGTTAGGCACAGTGCCGTGCAAGGAGTGCGCAGGCCAGGTAAAAATCTTAGGGTTGCGAACATGAGTGAAGTGTTAAAAGACTGCTGTTGTAAGGCGTGCGCAGAGTCGAGAGGCTTCAACACTCAATCGAGGTTGAAGGGTTTCTGCAAGGAGTGCGTGAAAGAGGTTTCCAAGAAGACTAAAGTTGAGGAAAATATCAGGAGGAGTAGGCCTTTGAATTCACTGAAGGATAAGTGCAGGGAAGCTTCTATTGAAAATCTGAAGGAAGTGTCGCAGGTTGGCGAACAGGTGAACGAGTCTTGTGGAGAGACCTTTCTCAATTTCGTGGATTGCATAAGGAAGAACGGACGGTCAAAATCCTCCGAGAAAATTTCACAAAGTTCTGAGAGCCTTAGATCTTCCAGAGGTGCAAGGTAGTTACAGCGAAGGTATCAAGAGGATTCTAAGTTTAGGAAGGGCGGAGCCATTGATCAGGATCACGAGAACCATTGGATCTACTCGTGGATCAGCATATCAGGATTTCGTGAGTTGAGACTCCAAATCCTTGCAACGAAAGTCATGATATTGCGATACGCGATATTCCGAAAGGTGATTAAATAGTGTGGGCCACAGCTAGGTTGGTGAGTGGAGAACAGGTGGCGTATCTTATCGGGATCTCACGGCGAGAAGTCCCGAAACTTGGGCGTTAGGATTCACGATCCCGCGAAGTCCGAAGTCCCGATGGGGAGACGTGACCATGGAAAAGTCAACTCGCGAGCATATCGGAATTTCGGCACATTGGGACTCAGGAGTTGGAGAACCAAGTGGTTGATATCGCGAGTAGCGAAGTCGCGATAGAGGGGAGTCCCAATAGTGGAGAGAGAGAAAGTCAGCAATTGACTGGCCATCGGGTCTCAGGGATTCGAGAGCCTAGATATTGACAGTGAACTTGTGAAGTCGCGAGTTCCGATCCTTCGATAACTAAAGAAAGGGGGATCACGTCGAAGAGAATCTGTGGGTGCACATTTCTCGATAGGGAAATTGAAGAACCTTGGAGTTCTTTGGGCTGAGAAGAAGAAGATCCTGTGTGAGCGGGCGTGCTCCGAGGAGTGCGGCTGCGTCAGGTGTGGTATCAGAGCGGGAATATCTCTTTTCTTTCTGTAGCAGAGAAAGGGAATTTGCCATGTCGCCAAGAAGAGAAAGGAAATCACCTGATCCAAAGGATAGGGAAGTGCGAAGAAGAGGCAGGCAGGTAGTCAATCCAGAAATGGAGAGACAGATGCGTGATCTCCGAGCAAGACTCGAGGATATGGAGACAGTGCAAAGACGCACAGCTAGTGCTGGGGATTTGAGTGATTCTGAGAGAGAGATTGAGGCTGAACAAGAAGAAGAATTTGCAGCCGAAGATGCAGCCAATGAACTTCTAATCAGAGCTATCGCCAGAATGGATGCAAGGACAAAGATGGACATTCCAGTTTACGAGGGAAATCTGGATGCAGAGGAGCTAATAGATTGGATTAGAGCTCTGGATACTTATTTCGACTATGAAGATATCAAATAGGATAAGAAAGTCAAACATGCTGTCACACGGTTGAAAGGACATGCAACATTGTGGTGGGACGAGCTACAAGCTGACAGACGCTGCAAGGGCAAGCAGAAGATCAAGAGCTGGGATCGAATGATCGCAAAGATGAAGGCGAAGTTCATCCCAAGAGATTATCAAATTACTCTATTCAGGAGGATGCAGAACCTGAGACAGAAGTTGATGAGAGTGAAAGAATACACTGAGGAATTCTATCGGCTGAACATCAGGGCAGGTCACCGGGAGAGTGATGACGAGAAGGTTTGTAGATATCTGAATGGTCTTATATATGACATTCAGGATGAATTAAGCATGGTTACCATTAGGAAGGTAGAGTATGCTTATCATATGGCTCTGAAAGCAGAGGAGAAGCTGAGCTGAAAGCAAGGTCAGAGGGGCCGAGGCAGAAGCCAACCCAGGGGCAAGATAGTTTCCCAGGACAAATATCAGAAGCCCAAGGAGGAATGGAAGAAACCTCAGGGTAAAGTTGAAAGAGGTAGAACCTCACAACGACAGCTGTACGTTGAACAGAGAGGGCATCATACAGAGCAGGGCGGAGGATATGCTGACAACAATATGTTTCCTCGTACCAGAGGTAGAGGAAGAGGAAGAGGTGGAGTAATTACATGCTTCACATGTGGAAAGAATGGGCACAAGTCTTATGAGTGTCTAGAGAAAAAGAGGGACATTGGAGAAGCTCACATCACCGAGGCGCAGAAACAGGATGTTGAGGCCGAAGATGCTGAAGGCAGAAGATCACTTATGATGCGAAAAGTCCTTTTGACACCCGAGAAAGAGGTGGAAAGCTCGGTTCAAAGGACCAGACTTTTCAGAACAGCTTGCAAGACCAAGGATAGGGTGTGCAAGGTCATTGTTGACAGTGGTAGCACGGATAATCTCGTATCCACAGAGATGGTGGAGAAGATGGAGCTGGAGACAACTGATCATCCCAACCCATACAGAGTTTCATGGCTACAAAAGGGACACCAGGTAACTGTTACTAAACAATGCTTGGTTGAATTCAAGATAGGTGGATATAATGATAATATTTTATGTGATGTTATTCCTATGGATGTATGTCATCTATTGCTGGGTAGACCATGGAAATATGACAGAAATGTGATTCATGATGGGAGAATGAACACATATACCCTGGAAAAGAATGGGAGAACCCATATGTTGCTTCCGATAAAGGATAAGGAGGTGAAGTCGGAAGTAAGTAACACAATGCTTCTCATGAGTGGGAAGGAGCTTCTTACAGAGGTGAAGAAGAAGGAAGATCCACAATTATTTGTGGTCAGGAAACCGAGGATTGTTCTGACTAGCACAATAGTGGATGATCTACCAGATGAGGTTCAGGAACTGCTGGAAGAGTTCACTGACATCATAGTGGACGAATTACCTCATTCATTGCCACCGATAAGGAGTGTGAGTCATCATATAGACCTCATACCAGGAGCCAGTTTGCCAAATAAATCCGTGTACAGGTTGACGCCGCAAGAAAATGAAGAGGTTAAGAGACAAGTCCAAGATTTGATGGACAAAGGTTTGGTCAGAGAAATCTTGAGTCTATGTGTTGTTCCGACAATACTCAGTCCAAAGAAAGATGGAGGCTGGAGGATGTGTACCGACTCGAGGGCGATCAACAAGATAACCATTAGATACAGGTTTCCACTGTCGAGAATGGATGATCTGATGGATTGCCTGAGCGGGGCAAGGTATATTTCAAAGATCGATTTGAAAAGTGGATATCACCAGATTCGCATGAGGGAAGGCGATGAATAGAAGATAGCCTTCAAAACTAACGAATGATTGTATGAATGGCTTGTTATGCCATTTGTCTTAACAAACATGCCAAGTACATTTATGAGATTGATGAATAAAGTCCCGAGGGAATTCATCGGGAAATTTGTCATTGTTTATTTGGATGACATACTGATTTACAGTAAATCAGTGGCTGAACACTTGAAGCATTTGGCCGTTGTGATGAGGAAGCTACAGCAGGAGAAGTTGTTGATTAATATGAAGAATTCCTCGTTTATGAAGACAGAGCTCATTTATCTGGGTTTTGTTATTTCAGAAAATGAATTGAGGATGGATCCAGATAAGGTGGAGGTAATTACAAATTGGCCATCACCGAGAAATATTTTTGAGGTGAGGAGTTTTCATGGATTAGCTAGTTTCTACTGGAAATTCATCAGGAATTTTAGTGGGATTAGCGCATCGATGATGGATACAGTGAAGAAGCGGCATAAGTCTTTTCACTGGATAACAGAGGCTGAAAAGAGCTTCAATCTGTTGAAGCGGAGGATCACGGAACAATCGGTTCTGGTGTTGCCGGATTTCCAAAAGACGTTTCAAGTGAAATGTGATGCAAGCGGATTTGCCATAGGAGCGGTCTTAAGTCAGGAAGACAGGCCGATTGCATATTTTAGTGAGAATCTCGATGAGGCGAAACTGAAATACTCCACGTATGATAAAGAATTTTATGCTATCATACAGGCACTGAAGAAGTGGAGGCATTACTTGATCCCAAAAGAATTTGTTTTGTATAGTGATAATCATGCATTACAGTTTGTGACTCAACAAGAGAAGTTGAATCAGAAACATGCAAAATGGGTAGATTATATGTAGAATTTCACATTTTTTATTAAACATATTTCGGGTACTACCAACAAAGTGGCTGATTCTTTGAGCAGGAAGTGTTTGTTGTTGCAGGAGTTCCGAGTCAAAACATTGGGTTTTGAAAATCTCAGGGACATGTACGCAGAAGATGTAGATTTTGCAGAGGCGTATGAAGCAGCTGAGAATCCAGCTCTTAGAGACAGGAGTCCTTGGATAGATTATATGATCCAGGAGGGATTGTTGTTCAGAGGAAATCAACTGTGTATTCCAAATTGCTCCATGAGGGAGAATCTGTTGAAGGAGAAACACAGTGGTGGGTTAGCAGGACATTTTGGCCATGACAAAACATTCGCGAAGCTGAATGAGTCATATTTTTGGCTGGGGATGCGAGAAGATGTCAAGAGGTTTTTTGATAGATGCATAATTTGCCAGCATTCGAAGGGGAGGAAACAGAATGCAGGTTTTTATCAGCCATTGCCCATACCAGAGAGGCCATGGGAGGCGATCAACATGGATTTTGTATTGGGTTTGCCAAGGACAAAAAGAGGGGTTGATTCAATATTTGTGGTCATGGACAGGTTTTCTAAAATGGCACATTTTATCCCATGCCATAATACCAGTGATGCGACTCATATCGCAAATCTATTTTTTAAGGAAATCATTCGACTTCATGGATTGCCGAAAAGCATAGTTTCGGACAGAGACACAAAGTTCGTGGGACATTTTTGGAGGACCTTATGGAAGAAGATGGGGACTAATTTAGCATTTAGTTCGGCTCATCATCCTCAGACTGATGGACAAATAGAGGTGGTGAACAGGAGTCTGGGAGACTTGCTGAGAAGCTTGGTGACAGAGCACCACAACAATTGGGACCACATATTGCCACAAGCAGAGTTTGCATATAATGATTCAGTGAATCTGAGTACAGGGAAGAGTCCATTTCAGGTTGTATATGGGATGCAACTGAGAGGAGTTTCTGAACTAAGGGATTCAGAATGGACTGCCACTAGCAGTGCTAGTGCAGAAGAATTCACTGAGGCGATGAAAGAACTTCACAGCAGGGTGAAGGAGCGGTTGCTGAAATCAAACCAGGAGTACAAACGTAGAGTAGATTAGCATCAGAGACAACTTCAGTTCGAGGTTGGTTATTTGGTTCTCACACACTTGAGAAAATAAAGGTTCCCGAGGGGAACATACAACAAGTTAAAGATGAAGAAAATCGGACCATGCAAAGTCTTGAGAAAATTCGGGGAAAATGCTTATGAGATCGAGTTGCCGGATGGAATCGAAATATCTCTGATATTCAATATCGTAGATTTATACCCATACAGAGCTGGAGAAGCAGAGACTAGAACTGAGGGGCCAGTGATCCAGTGGGTGAAACAATTGCCAGTTGCATAAAATCCATAGATGGAATGCATACTGGGCAAGAGAGTAGGTAGGAAGACCAGGAGAAAAGAATACTATGAGTATCTGGTCAAATGGAAGAATCACCCAGTGGAAGATGCTAGCTGGGAGACAAAAGCAGTGATGCATAAGAATGGACAGACCGTGCAGGAGCTCATGGACAAGAGCCCATAAAAGTTTTCAAGCCGAGGAGTATGATGCAAGAGCATCTCTCACATCAAGCGAGCCAGCGTGGAAGCGGAAACCAGCTGGATAAGCCAGCACAAATTTTGAAAAACACTTTGAGATTGTTGCGCAAGCCTTTAATGAAGCCATTTATGAAAGTGCACTTTGTATATTGTAATGGACCTTGAGCCTTTAAGATCTCGTCCTTAGGTAGATAGTTGGAATTTAATGTAGTTAACGCTGGTAGATAGGAATTTAATTCTAGATTTGATAGCTTTAGAGTCCAAGAGGGAAAACGGATATAGACACCCTCATTGTATCATTGTAACATAACCCTGAGCATAGAATAGAGAAGAAGCAGAAGAGCATGCAGAGAACTGTATGAAGAACACCCATGTACAGACATTTGAATTAATAAGAAGAAAGCTTTGATTCAAATTCATGGTTTGTGTTGTTTCTCTGTGTATTTGATGTTTATATGCTCATGAATGTTTGCTTCCTGTCATACATTTGCTTTTATATGCTGTGTATGTGATTTCATGGTGGAATTGAAGTCTTAAAGGAAGAGTGAATGAGTTTCAATTGTTTCTCTAATTGAGCCAGAGGATTCCTGCAAGGAGTGCAGTCGAATTGTCCACAAGGAGTGCGTTGATAGAAGGGTTCAATTAGAGATATATTTTGTTCTCATTTCCTCGAGGGTGCAGTTAGGCACAATGCCGTGCAAGGAGTGCGCAGGCCAGGTAAAAGTCTTAGGGTTGCGAACCTGAGTGAAGTGTTAAGAGACTGCTGCTGTAAGGTGTGCGCAGAGTCAAGAGACTTCAACAATCAATCGAGGTTGAAGGGTTGCCGCAAGGAGTGCGTGCAAGAGGTTTCCAAGAAGACTGAAGTTGGGGAAAATCTCAGGAGGAGTAGGCCTTTGAATTCATTGAAGGATAAGTGCAGGGAAGCTACTATTGAAAATCTGAAGGAAGCGTCGCAGGTTGGCGAATAGGTGAACGAGTCTCTTGGAGAGACACTTCTCCATTTCGTGGATTGCATAAGGAAGAATGGACGGTCTAAATCCTCCGAGGAAATTTCACGAAGTTCCGAGAGCCTTAGATCTTCCAGAGGTGCAAGGTAGTTACAGCGAAGGTATCAAGAGGATTCTAAGTTCAGGAAGGGCAGAGCCATTGATCAGGATCACGAGGACCGTTGGATCTACTTGTGGATCGTCATATCAGGATTTCATGAGTTCAGACTCTAAATCCTTGCAACGAAAGTCGTGATATTGCGATACGCGATATTCCGACAGGTGATTAAATAGTGTGGGCCACAACTGGGTTGGCGAGTGAAGAAAAGGTGGCATATCTTATCGAGATCTCGCGGTGAGAAGTCCTGAAACTTGGGTGTTAGGATTCGCGATCCCGCAAAGTCCGAAGTCCCGACGGGGAGACGTGACCGTGGAAAAGTCAACTTGCGAGCGTATCGGAATTTCGGCACATCGGGACTCGGGAGTTGGAGAACCGAGTGGTTGGTATCACGAGTAGCGAAGTTGAGATAGAGTGGTGTCCCAATAGTGGAGAGAGAGAAAGTTAGCGATTGACTGGCCATCGGGTCTCGGGGATTAGAGAACCTAGAGATCGACAGTGAACTTGCGAAGTCGCGAGTTTCGATCCTCCGATAACTAAAGAAAGTGGGATCACGCCGAAGAGAATCTGTGGGTGCAGATTTCCCGATAGGGAAATTGAAGAACCTTGGAGTTCTTCGGGCCGAGAAGAAGAAGATCCTGTGTGAGCAGGCGTGCTCTGAGGAGTGCGGTTGCGTCACACACCCACTTTGTTCCATCATCAATTCATCATGGAAACCATATTAAACCCTATTTTTCATATGTTCTAGTATATATGTTAATGATTCCAAGTTTCATATTTGTATTTGACTAAAGGTCCGTCTAGATTGCAAAGTATCAATTTGAGATTTCAAGTTTATAAACCAAATATGAAATAAATCCAAGCATCATTTGATATCGTCGCATGAGAGACAAATGTAAATAATCTTGTGACGAATTTGCTATACTATCGATGAAAAAAGTTCGTCGATAATTTTATTCCATTAGTATGTAATTTTTTACAAAAATAATGGATCTTGGGGACTACACCATGGTCAAGGAACGATGAACGAGGAACGAAAATTGCACGAGGACTAGACACCGACAACATGGACCTGTGAATGGGGAAAACATTGAAATTTTTTCAAACAGTTTTGTATGCACTGAAATTTGTCATGGATAGACTATTGGCATGCATTAACGATATGGGAGGGTTTTTGGACTCAAATTTGATTGACACACCCACTTTCTTCCATCATCAATTCATCATGGAAACCATATTAAACCCTATTTTTCATATGTTCTAGTAGATATGTTAATGATTCCAAGTTTCATATTTGTATTTGACTAAAATTCCAGCTAGCTTGCAAAGTATCAAATTGATATTTCAAGTTGATAAACCAAATATGAAATGAATCCAAGCATCATTTGATATCTTCGCAAGAGAGACGAATGTAAATAATCTTGCGACGAATTTGCTATACTATCGATGAAAAACGTTCGTCGGTAATTTTATGCCATTAGTATGTAATTTTGTACAAAAATAATGGATCTTGGGGACTACACCATGGTCAAGGAACGATGAACGAGGAACCAAAATTGCACGAGGACTAGACACCAACAACATGGGCCTGCGAATGGGGCCAACGTTGAATATTTTTTAAACAGTTTCAGTATGCACCGAAATTTGTAATGGATAGACTATTGGCATGCCTTAATGATATGGGAGGGTTTCTGGACTCAAATTTGAGTGACACACCCACTTTATTCCATCATCAATTCATCATGTAAACCATATTAAACCCTAATTTTCATATTATCTAGTAGATATGTTAATGATTCCAAGTTTCATATTTGTATTTGACTGAATGTCCAACTAGCTTGCAAAGTGTCAATTTGAGATTTCAAGTTGATAAACCAGATATGAAATGAATCCAAGCATCATTTGATATCGTTGCAAGAGAGACAAATGTAAATAATCTTGCGACGAATTTGCTATACTCTTGACAAAAAAAGTTCATCGATAATTTAATGCCATTAGTATGTAATTTTGTACAAAAATAATGGATCTTGGGTATGATACCATGGTCAAGGAACGAGGAACGAGGAACGAAAATTGCATGAGGACTAGACATTGACAACATGGACCTGCGAATGGGGCCACCGTTGAAATTTTTTCAAACAGTTTCTGTATGCATCGAAATTTGTCATGGATAGACTATTGCCATGTCGTAACGATATGGGAGGGTTTCTGGACTCAAATTTGAGTGACACACCCACTTTCTTCCAACATCAATTCATCATGGAAACCATATTAAACCTTATTTTTCATATGTTCTAGTAGATATGTTAATGATTCCAAGCTTCATATTTGTATTTGACTGAATTTCCAGCTAGCTTTCAAAGTATCAATTTGAGATTTCAATTTGATAAACCAAATATGAAATGAATCCAAGCATCATTTGATATCGTCACAAGAGAGACGAATGTAAATAATCTTGTGACGAATTGGCTATACTATCGACGAAAAAAGTTCGTCGATAATTTTATGCCATTAGTATGTAATTTTGTACAAAAATAATGGATATTGGGGACTACACCATGGTCAAGGAACGGTGAACGAGGAATGAAGATTGCATAAGGACTAGACATCGACAACATGGACCTGCGAATGGGGCCAACATTGAAAGTTTTTTAAACAGTTTCTGTATGCACTGAAATTTTTCATGGATAGACTATTGGCATGCCTTAACAATATGGGATGGTTTCTGGACTCAAATTTGAGTGACACACCCACTTTCTTCCATCATCAATTCATCATGGAAACCATATTAAACCCTATTTTTCATATGTTCTCGGAGAACCATATTTCCCAAGTTATCATTGTTGCAACCATATAAACTCAAAGCTTGTGCATTGATTTCTCCCCTTCGGAGAGCTCTTTCACACTTATTGGTTCAAAGAGAGAGATAAAATGCCCCAAGGAACAATAAAGGACCCTTCCAAGGAGGTGAAGAGAGGCCACTTGCTTCTTCCAATCCTCTACGGTGTATTTACATGGTCTTACCATTGGTATATATTTCATCTTTTCTTGCATTTGATAGTGTTATTTTTATTCCCATGCTCTTTGTATTTCTTTTTCTTTTTCTTTATCTATCTTGCAATGGTGATTTATGTATATGGATTAACTATAACATATTGACTATACTGTAGCTTCAACCTAGCTTACACAAATGGTTGTTTTTCTCACCAAAGTGTCTAATGCAACCAAACAATGTCTCCACATTTTCATATGCCTTATGTTACCTATGGTCACATTCCTATCCAATTCCAAGGCATAAATGACATCATCACAATAGCTTTGGACTAGTCACAACATAGTTGTATAAGGAAAGCTCACAATGCACAAATTTTACAAAAAACAAGTACAAAGTATCCAATTTTCACCATTTTAGGTATGTAATCATATTTCAATGGAGCAGGTTTGCAACCATTAGAACTTGTGTCGTGAAAAATTGAATATGCACAATCAACTTTTCCAAGTCTGTTGAATCCATGAATCATGGCATTGTAAGCATAGTTACCAAATATGGCCACATTGACCTTTTTTGTATGAAAAAATATCTTGAATGTGAACTTGATCATATTATTGAAAAAAATGATTTGATATCAATGAGCCTATACTTATGCAATTCAATCTAGAAGAAATTCTTTCAAAAATTGGATCTATTTGAAATTATTTTGCAATTGGACAATTTGATTTCACTCGAATCTACTCCCCTATGCAACACTACAATTGTTTGACTATGATTTATGACCCAATATGCCCCATCTACCACTAACTTGTACACCATGTTAACACTCAGAACCATCCAATTCGTTAAATCAACTCTGGACGAGTTGGCACTTGAAACAGGAAAAGTTAAAAGGTAACTAAGGAAGGTGCCAATTTTACCTCACACAATCCATTTGTACTTCTATTTAATGCTTTCTATCCTTGGGGGGGAATTCCTATGCTATATGGAAACAAAGTTGAGCCCTATATACCAAAGAACATTGCCAAATTACGAAAAATATCCATTGTAATATAAAAATCTAGACCTTTAATCTACAACAAAATGCATTAAATAACTAGCAATGATGCATATTTACACCTAAGGATGATTTTTTTCCTTGAGAGTCATGTAAATTTGTTGTTAGAACATGAAAGTATGAACTCCTTAAAAGTGAAAATCAGTGTGTGGAAATAAAAAAAACAAGTTTAATGACAGAATTTATGAATTATGATTACAATGCCTTGAATTCTATGGTTATGGAGTTAGAAAATCGACTGAGGGAGTGACTCCCAATGTTAATCAATTCAAAATATTGAAGTAAAACAAGGGACACATTTAACAAGTGAGATATAATAGCCAAATATATGTTACTTTTATTTCGAAGATGCAACTACTACAAATTTTGGGGGATATTAGCTTCAACTGCAAAGCACTCCAAGGGGCATCAAACCACTTTCGAAGAACCTTCTCACACTAATGTTTAGGGATGAATTAATGTAATAAAGGTGAGAGCAAACTATACCTCTCATTGAATATTATGGTTTCTCACACTCACTCCAATAAAAAAGTGGAGTTCGAAGACAAGAGAACTCAAGAAAAATCAATAATCAAATCTCACCCCTATCCTCACTACCCCTTTAGCCTTTATAGAATAGGCATAGAGGTTTAAAAAATATCACAACCATCAATAGAGGAACAAAGAAGTGAGATATAATATC
>ML783947.1:301761-314789 GCA_009831015.1 Picea engelmannii | reverse complement strand
TGAGAACTAATTGACTAACATCTAACCTACTAACTCCTAATGACAATTAATTGACTAACATCTAACCTAGTAATCGCTAACCCTGTAAACCAATAACCCCTAATTTTGAACACACAAACCCATTATATAGGCTAAAAATACTAGCCCACTAACTCGCAACCCCTAACACACTAATTCTTGACAACTAACCCACTAACTCCTACTAGACTCAAAATCACTAACCCACTAACCCATAACCTCTAAAACGCCAACTCCTAACCCATTAAACCATTACCTAATGAACCCTAAGCCATTATCCCCCTTACCACTAACCCCATAAAACACTAACCCTTAACCCATATCTCCTAAGACACTAACCACTAGCCCATTAACCCCTAACCCGCTAACCCCTATACCACTAACAAACTCACTCAGTGACTTCTGAACCACTAACACACTCACTTAGTGACATCTGAACCAATAACCCATTCACCCACTAACACTTAACGCATACTAACCATTAACCCTTTAACTTGTAACCTATTAAGCCATACCCTACTAACCCTTAATCCTTTGACATGTTAATCCACTAACCACTAACCCACTAACCCTTTACCCCTTAACCTATAACCTTGAATCCACTGACACCTAACCCTCTAACCCACTAACCCATAACCCACCAATCCCTAACCATTCACACATTAACCCCTAACACACTAACGTCTTACCCCACTAACCCATAACCCACCAATCCCTAACCCACTAGCCCCTAAATACACCACTAACACACATATATATTATATATGTTAAATATAATTAAATATAAATTAATTTTATAAAATATATTAATTAAAAAATTAAAAAATATATATAATTCAAACAAACAAATTAAAGACTGCATGACTAAAGCCTGCGTGTCTCACACCCATGATCAAATTAGAGCCCAAAATACACATGCTCGCACGACAGAGAAGGAGGCGAAGAGGTCGAGGGAAAGAGCTAGACTAGCGCACTCACAGTGCACTCGCGTGATAGAGAAGGAGGAAAATAGGAGCTGGGCAAGAGCTAGAGCACACTCACAGTGCACTTGTGCAATAGAGAAGGAGATGAAGAGGAGGGAAAGAGCTAGGGTACACTCACATGACTGTGCTCGTGCGACAGAGAAGATAATAGACGTTGGGCAAGAGAAGGAGGCCAAGAGGAGGGAAAGAGCTAGGGAAAGAGGATTCCAAGACACAGAGAAGGAGTTGGGCAAGAGAAAGTTGAGGGATAGTGAAAGATAAGGAGGCCAAGATCCACATAAAATCCCAAGCGACAGAGAAAGAGAAGGAGGCCATTGAAAATGGTAATTTCATGGGATTTGTCCCCAAAATCACAAGACTCCAATCGAGTTAGGGTAAGGGTTAGCTCCTTTTTTTCTCCATGAAGATCCCTGCTCTTTTTTTTCTCCATATTTCTTACTTTCCCTAATTTTATCAACTAAAGAGATGACCTTCCTCTATTTAGATTTCGTTTCCATTGTGATTTTGTTAGAATTAGAGAAGTAATGCAGAACAAAAAAGTGAATACTACTTATGACAAGAAACTCTAAGGAGGATTCATACATAAAGAAAATAAACATGAAGACGAGTATAAGAAGACAAGTTCACCCTAGTCTCACATCTCTAACGCACGCATGTGAGTCTATGAGTGAAGAAGTACAAGTGATGAAAATACCTTCTCAATTTATTTATATGAAAGTCAAGGAAGGAAAAAATCATAAAGTGGATCAATTCCACAACAAAAAAGCTATCTAAATACTAAATATACCCACATGTGGAGCACTCCAACTCCAACTCACACATGCCAAGCTCCAAGGGAAGCACATCCAACAAACAAGGATTGAACGTTGAACGCTCCACGAGGTGTGTGTAACACTCCTCCTCCAAAGGTCTCCAATTCTCCAACACTCCCTCTTAGGCCATGTATACCTCTAGTTCAATGACACTTACATGATTGGTTTTCAACCCAAGTGTCCTCAAGTCAAGGCCAAGTCTCCATGTAAGAAACCAAGTGTCCCTGTGTGATCTAGGGTTCAATTCCCTCCTCCAAGATGCCCAATTATCCTCCTCCAAGGAAAACCATCATTCCAAGGAAGCAATCGAACTCCATTTTTGTCTCATGAAGAAAGCCACTAGCCATGTAGGTCTCCAATGATCCAAGGAATAATGCCACATATGCATCAAGACAAGGTCTTACAATCAATGGGAAAGCTAACTCCAATGTGTATGTCCATCACGTCAACTAAGGGTTATCAATACACCATGCACCCCACATCACATGAAGCATACTTAAGTATGGTGTAACTTAATTTTGGAGTAACCTCGAAAGAAAACACTCCCTCTTTATGAGGAAAGTGTTTTCACCAACATATTTATGCTTCCTTTGCAACTCAATCAAACAATTTCAGAGTAACCTCGAAAGAAAACACACCCTCTTTATGAGGAAAGTGTTTTCACCAACGTCATTTTGCTCCCTTTGCAACTCAAACAAACTTTCCTTCCACAAATTTGAACACATTGCAATCTCTTAATCAACCACTGGATCCCAGAAAGGAACTACCCCCCAAACATCACACTCATCAAACAAAGTATCACACATCACCTCCTCAAAACAACTGTAAAGATCACAAATGGAAGAATCTAATAAAATATGGTTAACATATCTCCTAGGAGGTATACTCATCCTCATTGATGATATGGGCGCTCCTACATGATTTTGTGCATCCTATAATGTTTGGATAAGCCATCTTGGATTTTTGTGTGTTAGAGTAGATGATGAGGAATATCCACCTCCAACCTCACCTTGTACACACCTATATTTTATTCTTATTTTACCTTTGAATCAATGTATAGAGGGTCACCTTGTGTCCTTGAACCGATAACCATCTTTCGGCTAACCTAGCCTCCTCTGTCCCTCCAAACCAACAAGGGGGAGTACACGAATATTAACTTGTTGTCCATCGACTATGCCTTTTGGCCTGTTCTTAGGCCCTGAATCACCCTTCGTGGATGAACCTTGCGGAGGAACCCTTAGGTTTTCGGGGCATTGGATTCTCACCAATGTTTGCATTACTCAAGCCAACATTCTCTCTTCCACTTCATCCACACCTGCTCACATCGGTGCTTCCCTCTAAGGTGGAACGCTCCCCTACCTATGTATTTTTACATCCCACAGCTTCAGCAGATTTATTAGTCCCATTCATCTTCGGTACAAGAGTGCTCTATCAGTGAGCTATTAAGCACTCTTTCAAGGTTCGATGCTTCTAGGAAAACCTCCTGGTTGTCTTTGCACTCGTACTTCCTTCATCACTGAGTGGTCATTTAGGGGCCTTAGCTAATGATCTGGGTTGTTTCCCTCTCGACGATGAAGCTTATCCCCCATCGTCTCACTATATGAACTTTACCCCTTTTATTGGGGCAATCTAGTATTCAGAGTTTGCCTCGATTTGCTATCTCTCTCTCAACCTGTACCGAAACAGTGATTTACCCCTAGATGGTCTAGTCAACTGCTGCACCTCAATGCATTTCAGGGAGAAACAACTAGCTCTGGGTTTGAGTGGCATTTCACCCCTAACCACGACTCATCCGCTGATTTTTCAACATCAGTTGGTTCGGACCTCCACTTAGTTTCACCCAAGCTTCATCCTGATCATGGATAGATCACCCAGGTTCGAGTCCATAAGAAGTGACAATTTCTTGATGAAGACTCACTCTCACTACGGCTCCGATGGGTTCCCTTAACCAAGCCACTGCCTATAAGTCGCCGACTCATTCTTCAATAGGCACGTGGTCAGAGATATCATTTTCCTCCCACTGCTTGGGAGCTTACAGTTTCATGTTCTATTTCACTCCCCGATGCAGGTTCTTTTCATCTTTCCCTCACGGTACTACTTCGCTATCGGTCACCCAGGTGTATTTAGCCTTGCAAGGTGGTCCTTGCTGATTCACATGGGATTCCATGTGCCCCATGCTACTCGTGTTAGAGCATAACCCAATGATGCTTTTGGCTACTGGACTCTCACCATCTAGGGTCCAGGACTCAACCGCTTTGCCTAGTAGTACAGAGCTTATATTGTGCTCTCCCACAACCCCATTTTCATGGTTTAGGCTACTCCCATTTCTCTCGCCGCTACTATGGGAATCTCTTTTTCTTTCTATTCCTCTGGCTACTAAGATGTTTCAGTTCACCAGCTTGTCTCTTGCCTACCCATGGATTAAGCATCAGTTAAAAAGGTTAACCTATTCGAGAATCTTCGGATCTATGCTCATTTTCAACTCCTCGAAGCATTTCATCGCTTACCATGCCCTTCCTCATCTTTGGGTTCCTAGGTATCCATCGTAAGCCCTTCCTCATTTGAACCTCATCATTAAAGGCTATACCATCCTAAGGTGATACTAAATGGAAAGATTTTATCAATGTCCATGAATGATAAATCATAAATCAAACTGTCGGATCTGAATAATTGTGTGCTATCTTATACCATTGTATTGGCTAGGATTACAGGCTAGAGATAAGTGGACTCGAACCGCTAACATCTGCCACAGGGTAAACCACCGTCTCTCAGGCCTCCTCGATTGATTCTACCATAGAGGCCAACTATAGACAATAACTCCCCCCTGAACACAACTCACAACTTTCATCGTACTCTGGTCTCCAAAGAGCAACTCTTCCAAAAATGTGTTGAGTTGAAATCCCATTTCAGGGATTCTTATAGTTATGGGATATCCAATTACAAGAGAACCAGGACAAGAACGAAGAGCTCTCCCCTTTTTCCACCCGACTTTTTGGTCCTAAGAATGATTTCTCTTCTCCGACCCTTCCTATCCAACCGGAGCGGACAACTAATGTGTTCCACTCCTCGAATCAAGGTGGGTATATGGTCGGTCTGTGACCCCTAAACACACCCTCTTTATGAGGAAAGTGTTTTCACCAACATCATTTTTCTCCCTTTACAACTCAAACAAACTTTCCTTCTACAAATTTGAACACGTTACAATCTTGAAATCAACCACTCGCTCCCAGAAAGGAACTACCCCACAAACATCACACTCATCCAACAAATTATCACACATCACCTTCTCAAAACAATTGTAAAGATAAAAAAATGGAAGAATCTAATACAATATGGTTAACATATCTCCTAGGAGGTATACTCACCCTCATTGATGATATGGGTGCTCCTACATGATTTTGTGCATCCTATAATGTTTGGATAAGCCATCTTGTATTTTTGTGTGCTAGAGTAGATGATGAGGAATATCCACCCCCAACCTCACCTTGTACACACCTATATTTGATTCTTCTTTTACCTTTGAATCAATGTATAGAGAAACAACCTCTTCACTCCTTTCAATCAGTGAGGAAGATATCTGTGAACTAGAGGACCTTACTTTGTCATCAAACTTCACATCTTGGATCACTAGAGTCTTCAATTGTGTTATAATATAGATTGTATAAGTTATGGAAGTCTCATTGTAACCAACACCACAATATGATATCATAGTGTTTCAAACCTCCTAGAAACACTGACCACTTGTGAAACTGAAGGAACATAGCCTTGGATCATCAATAACTTGCCAGAATCTATCATACCTCAAGCCTGACAACATAACAAGTCAAAGTATTTGGACACCATGCCATGAACTATTCAAGATGTCATGTAAAAATATTGACAACTACTACAAGGCAATACAAGTGGATCAGATCTATCAAAAAAAAAAATGTAGACAATTGAACACATTCTGCCTATCCTAAAATACCAAGCTTGTGGTATAAGAAAAAACCCAAGTGGGGTTGTATTCAAGCTATGATTATGGGCATCTCTCCCATGCATCTCAAAACATATGGGAACTAAATCAACAACCTCAACAAGGTCGCCTCCCTATTTTTGAGAGAAACCTAAAGCAAGAGTAACAAGAAGGTAAAATCCATGAGAGAATCCAACAATCTTGTCCCTATACTCTACAACACTCCCATCAACTACAAGCTTAGAATCAATCACTGATTCTAAAATATTTTTGAAATTTCCTCCATGAAATTCGCATCCCAAACCATTTCGGGGACTCTTGGCCAATTTCTCCTGAGAGCATAAAAATCTAATGGATCAACAACATTTTTGAGCTCCCTACCATGGAAAAAAATGAGAGTGGATGTCGTTGTATTCCTCATGCAAGCAAAAATCTGATGCAATATGCTTCTAGCAAGTGTCAAGTGTCTAACGAACTTAAGCCATGGAACCCCATGCCCACCATGGCATCCAAACCTAAAATATTATGCATAGCTCTTCTTATATGGGAGGTGTTAGTACACGAGACATGGATCTTATTATATGGGAGGTGTTAGAACACAAGACGTGGATCCTATAAGGATTACCAAGACAGATCGTGTTAGACATTTAATCATTAGTCCACATCATATCCAACTATCATAGACTCGTACCATGTAGAAACATGAGAGTGGATGTGGTTTTATTCCTCATGTAGGCAAAAATCTGATGCAATATGCTTCTAGCAAGAGTCAAGTGTCTAACGAACTTAAGCCATGGAACCCCAGGCCCACCAAGGCATCCAAACCTAAAATATTATGCATTAGGCTTAATTCTAGGTACCATGTTTATAAGAAAGTTCTTGCATTGGAAATATTTGAAATGACAAATCTGCTCAATTCCTATGGATCTAAAGTATTATTAGAGCCTAGTGAAATCTTGTTTGAGTCCAATTCTCCAAAATACTTGGAATTTTTTTGATAAGGGTGTCTTATAAATTAGGTTTCAAAATGTGTAGTGGTCCCATGTGGCAAACTCTAGAGCCACCACTAGTCCTTCCAAGTTCATTTATGTTGATGTTGCATTTCCATGTGGTGGAATTTAATTGGACCTTGTGTTTAATGAGCCAACCATGTTTAAGGATTCCCGAGACAGATCTCGTTAGACATTTAATCATTAGTCCACATCATATCCAACTATCATAGACTAGTCGTACCTTTGTGGACTTGATGCATCCTACCATGGAGAAACATGAGAGTGGATGTGGTTGTATTCCTCATGTAGGCAAAAATCTGATGCAATATGCTTCTAGCAAGTGTCTAGTGTCTAATGAACTTAAGCCATGGAACCCCAGGCCCACCAAGGCATCCAAACCTAAAATATTATGCATGAGGCTTAAGTCTAGGTACCATGTTTCTAAGAAAGTTCTTGCATTGGAAATATTTGAAATGACAAATCTGCTCAATTCCTATGGATCTGATATAAGTTTTTTATTTAGAACTATGAATATGATGGTGGACTACTAACTAACAACACGTGCACATGAAACTGAAGGTACAACCAAATAGGTACCTGTTATATATTTCTTTGTCAAGTGAGGAAAGCTTAGGACAAATAGAGACCAGAAATGTGATTGGATCTAGTAGATATGATAAGAAAGCAAGGACCAGAGGTGAAAAAGTCAGAATAAAATTTTGTAGACACATGAAATTTTTTCTTGCCGAAGGAGCATCATGCTCTTATGATGATGAGAGCATAGGAGACATAGATGTTCCACTCAGGTATTAGCATCTGGTGAAGCAATGGGTACCTAAGGAACTACCTCCTATAGATGTTGACTTCGTTGTCAACAATAGGACATATCACATTGCACCATCCTCCCTGCATGGCTTGGGGCTATTTTCCATGGATGGAATAATTGTAAAATACAATACAGTAACTGAATTGATGGACTATGTTGGACCGTGTTACAATTATAACGATTGGATGTGGCTGGTCCGGTACATGCGAAGTATGCGGAGATATGCACTCGCTACAAATTATATGCAACTAATAAACAAGGATAAAAATAAGGGAGCAACTATCTATATTGATGGAAGGCCTAAAGATTCCGACAATATAGCAGGGTTTATAAATAGCACATGACCCAGGACAACAAACAAACAACCGAATTGCATATTTGAGGGACGTGAAGAGAATCGAGTAGTCCTGTGCGCAATAAAAAAGATAGCTCCCGGGGAAGATTTATTAGTGGATTACCATTTGAATTGAATAGACACATTGACTAATAGTGTGCAGGTTCTTATGCATCACCTCTTTAAGAAACCTCTACTTATTGCATTATATTTTTTTATTATCTTTGACATTGTTGTAAATATTATTGTTAACATTGTTTTTTTGTTATCATTAACAATTTTTTAAATATTTGGGGGTTCTAATTATATTATAATGTGGCAGGATGATCATGGAAAAGGGCCAGCCATAGAACATGTAAATGATTATCAATTTCAACTTTCATTTTACGTTGTTTTTATTATTTTCTTATATAATTTTATTGAAATAACGTTGTTTTTGCTGA
Source organism: Picea engelmannii (assembly GCA_009831015.1). Classification (NCBI taxonomy): domain Eukaryota; kingdom Viridiplantae; phylum Streptophyta; class Pinopsida; order Pinales; family Pinaceae; genus Picea; species Picea engelmannii. The sequence continues at coordinate 306,426 of ML783947.1, read as the reverse complement.
AATTATATGTAGTCAATAAGCCATGTGGATCATGATTCCACCGATGAGGAGGGGTTTTATTCTTGCACTGATCCGATGGTCTCAATAAAAAAAATCATTAAAGCTAACAAGGAACTATTTAGCTTGTTAGATCGTCCAAAACAAACTCTGGATGTCAAAGAAAGGATCAAGCTCCTTATGTCACAACTTAACACATATAAGGTAATAACCATAATTTTTGTTTGTTTGTTTGTTTAATGCACTCATATGTTCAATTATGATACTTTTTTCTTTAACTTTTACATTATCTCACGATTTTTTTTTAATTTTTTATAAAGGAATATTTGGAGCCTGTTCATCCCAGGGTTAGTAGTAGTGGCGCTACAGAGACGCTACAGAGTCTTGATGCGGGCGGTCATACAGCTTCCAGAGAACTATTTACTTCTCCATATTCCACACCTCATTTAGATAGGAGCCATGACACACATCGATAGGCATCCACACCTCGATTAGAGTCTAGAGAGGGTGGTAGAGATGAGGATCATAGTGATGTGGTTGAGATGGATGTATTTCTTGGAGCTAGATGTGTGACAAGCATGGGGACCCTTCCATGCAGATTGTTGGTTGATGATAATGGACTTCCATTAAAACAATCAAGACTCCTAGGTAGTTTTAATTCATATTTTAATCGTTTAATGTTGTCCTCATACATAAATCGTCTAGATTATTAATTTTAAATTAATGATAATATCTTTTGTCTGTGTAGGAAATGACCTTTTTTATAGGCATGTAGAGAGCAAGGCCTTGTCTATTTTTGAGGCAACCTTATGCATGAGATGGAATTGCCAGAATTCCAACCTCAAAAAGAAACTTATGGATTATCTTGAAGGCCTCTTTGGTGTAGACATGTTCAATACAAAAGCGGTCACATCTATAGCTGGTGAATATTTAAAATATACCTGGGATGTTTATAGACGAAGCTTGGCAAGAAATCCTAGGTATGAGCGTCCTCCCTCAATTCCAGAGAGAGAGTAGAAGGTGATCATTGATGATGAAAAAGAGAAGATTTTGAGAAAATCAGGAGAACAAATAACTAGTACACCAAGGTAAATTACAATTTTTTGAATTCAACACTAGCTTTATGTTTCTTTAGATCTAAATAAAAGTGTGGTTATATATAACATACTTGAAAATTTTGATGATAGGTTGCCTGACACTTCGAATGCAACCGAAGGAAGGATTGCCAAACATGGCCAACACAAGCTAGGCCCGAGTGGCTACTTGAGGTTACAGTCATGGATCGTAAGTACCCAAACATCTTAAGAATATTAATTGTATCACCTTACAACTTTAAGGTAATTGCAACCAAAAACATTAAAAAACCATATCCTTATGCAATGCAGGGTGATGACTTCGGAAATGGAACCATGGAGGAAGACCTCCAACTTGGTTACAAGTACGGTTATAAAGCCGTGGTTGATCGAAGGAAAAGCATGGGGCAGGCCCCAAGATCCAATTTGTTGGATAAGGTAAATAAAAATCAGTCCACATTAACCTTTCATTACTTTTAAAATACATAAATGTTTGATATAGTCCATAATTTAATGTCTTACTTTGTTTTAATCATGGGAGTAGCACTATCAACCCTCCCATTAGTACTAAACAACAAAGCGTTGATAGTGAAACATAGCTAGAAGACCATGGTTCTCCCCAGCAGCCCCATCCCAGTGAGGTGCATCCCCAAGATGTTCTTGTGAATGAGGCCCACGACGGTAAAATGTCTATATATTAATTATATACTTAATAATTTTGTACTTATAAATTTTGTACTTACAAATTTTGACGTTTCAATGGCAGAGAATGTCATAGATGATCATCCTCGACCTGAAGATCAGGTGAAAAAGCTGGCAACCATTCCAACGGTGCCGACTAGAGGACCAGGTAAATAATTACATTGCATAGTTTTTTTTAATATTAATGAACTACTTCAATGATATTTAAAAATTGGCTATATAAATTCAATATTTTTTATTTTTTTAGGTGATGGCCCCTCACAACAGCATCCACGCCGTGGGTACAAGTCCAGATGTACTTGGCGTGAAAGGACTGAAACAACATCATCTGCTGAAGAGCACCCAGTAAACAAAGACATGGACATTGATGATTTGCTTAAGCACTGGAAAGGAAAAAAGAATACTAAAATAAATTCATGATGTCATGTAATAATTTTATAAGACAGTTAGATGTACATTATATAACTGATAATATACACAAGGCTATGTCTATGGCTTGTATATATCTATGAATGTAATTTTGTTATACACTTAATGATAATTTCAACTTCTCTTAATGATGCAACTTCTAAAATCTTGTGACATGATATATGCAACTTTGAAAGTCTTGTGACATGTTTCATTGTGTCTCACATGACAAAGAGCATTACCATTATTTTCATTGTGTCTTTTCATTGTGTCATGGACATGGTGTTTTATGTTTAAGAAGAGATTTTAGTGACTGCCAGTCCACTTTAGAGTCTGAAAATAAATTTTAGAACCTATCTCTGATTTAGAGGTGAAGATGGAAATAACATACAAGACATTTTCATTCTATGCATCCAGTTAGCATAGTTTGTGGATATGTCAACCTTTGATAACACAGTTCTTAAACTTTATGTAATGAAGCAGGAATCCCTTTTTTACAATGTGAAATCCATAACAAAGAGGTATATGAAGGCATTTCTGCATAGAAGGGTGATAACCTTATTGGATTTGTGTAGGAAGAAAAATGTCCCACTGTCTGTTCCATGGAAAATATTGCACTGACATATTAAGATGGTAGTAAGGAAGAATTTGGAGGGGGAGTGGTCCATAGAAATTCCAGTTTTCTGTATTCCTATTTATAGGTGGGAAGGGGTAAATATGATCATTGAGAATTGAAATTGTATTTAACAAAGAACTAGTATTCGAGTAATAATCAGGGTTGCATTTTGGGAAAGCTTAATTACATGTGACCAAATCGATGAAAAGAACAAAACTATAAGCTGTAGTTCTTACTTAATTTTGTGTAGCTTTTCTTGGTGTTGCTGGTATATTGTGGACATCAATATAATATCTTTATTTCTTAGTCTCAAGCATTAGGGACATTATTGTTCAGTGATTTGGTGTATTAGGAGCACTAGTGCACCCATACCTAAAGAAGAGCATCGATGCACCTACATTGTATAGGAGCACTGGTTCACCCATACCAAATAGGAGAAACAATATACCATTATAGAAGTGAAGCACTGATGTCTTTTTGGGATATTAGCACTCTAGTGCACATGGGTCATGGAGCACAAAATTTTTGGAACCAAAGTGGAGCACAACTGTATTTTGTGTTTTTTTACACTTGGGTGCACATTGGTATAGATGCATTTGTTCACCTAGACCAATGTGGATCATCAATGTGTCTTGAACAATGTTTAGAACTGATGTATTTTTGACATGTTGTCGCTCCAATGCACTTGTAGCCATGGATCACCAATGCTTTAGATATTAAAGGGCACCAGTAAAACATAATAATTTAGGTGCATCAATAAAAAAACTTATGCCAAAACATCTGGTTGCATGCCTTTTCTAGAAACCTAGTGCAACATAACAATTTAGGTGTATCGATAAAAAAAATTCTGCGAAAACCTCTGGTTTCCTACCTCTGCTAGAAACCCGCACTAAAATGGAGAAGGGAGAAGTGGTTCCACAAAAACATCCACTAATTTGTGTTTTCCTTGTAATTATTATAACTTTTATGTTATTCATGTAGAGCATGATTCTAATGAAGTAATCTGCAACATGTCCAATACAAAGGATCTTGAGTGAAGAGCAAATGATGTGGTAAGCTTTCCCCTGAATTGTGTTATTTTCTCTACTTCTTGTATGTTCATGGATTTCTGTTATTTGTATTCATTTCTAGGAGCCCTATTTCATATTGTCAATGTTCATGTCATGTTGATATTATGAATTTCATCATGTTAAGTTAGCATCATTACATTTGTTCCTTGTGTATTATGTTAACTTTTTTTGTCTTGTTAGCATTATTTCATTTATCTTGTCAAGTAGATGTTGTTAGTTTGTTATGCCACCTATGTTTTATGAAAGTAGTTCTACACTTCCTTTCATTGAGAAGACAATGATGGCCTTGCTATCAATGATGTTCAGACAATAAGTTTGGGTATGGTGAACCTATTCGACTATTTAATTTGAATCTGATTATCCCTATTGGTAGTACTAGTTATTATTTTATGATATTGGCATCATGTATATATATCACCCTCCATGTTGAACATGACACTCATGATGAGATAGTCATCAATATTGATGATGTGGCCTTAGCAGAGATGGAAAATACAATAGAGAAAAACAAAATCAAATGTCAATGATTGGACCTAAGAAAAGATGGAAAAATTCGTTGAAAAAACACATTCTAATGGTGTTGATGAGACTTGAATGGATATGGAAAATAACACTTTGCATTATAAACAGAACTTTCCATTTCCTATATGAAAAACTTTTCTAAGGACACACATCACCCCATAGGATGTACAAGAGGTGGGAAGTGACAATAGGGTAGAGTAATTAGCCTCCTCCTACTCCTACTCTACATGAGAAAAATGCAAGAGCTAAGTGTAATCATACAACCAATGGAGCTACC
>ML783947.1:219397-283648 GCA_009831015.1 Picea engelmannii | reverse complement strand
CTTCCTTCAGCGTGCTCTGGTTTCATTAATACACCTGCCTGAAACCATTGGTGACACCTGTGTTTTGTGTTTGATGTTTGTTGTTTCTTTTCACAGTTTTATTTGTTTTCAGTTGATATTAGATTGTAGTTCTCTTTGTTTCCATTAACCCTATGCTCCACAACTGTTCTGCCCTGCTAGACCCAACAGGGTATGCAATCGCTCTCTATTTGCTCACCTAGTGACCATTTGAACGCGAACAATCTGCAATGAGTTTTCATAGCTTGAATTATTAAGTATCATTTTGTAAGTCGATTAATTCATTATGGAAAAGAACTTATAAGAATGTCATTTCTTTGTCTAGTCTTCGGAGAGACAAACCACTCCCAGGAGAAAAGAAACTTTAGGTCCTACTTTGAATAAGATAAGAAAGATTGTGTTCTAGGATGTACCTCATAGTTGTGAGGGTGACAGTGGTCAATGAGTTACCAGTGAGTGCAATTTTTTTATCTAGGGAAGCATATGTGATTCTTCCATGTTTGGGCACTTGTTGTTGTTTTGTATATTGGTAACGATGTGCAATTTTGTAAAAAAAGTACAAGTGAGATGATTTTGAATACACACACACACATTTCATGGCACTTTTTTTTATGAATTGCAGTGTTTGTTTATTTGATGTTAATGAATGATTATGATGATTATGATGATAATGCTAAAAATTATGTTATCCATTAGGACAATGAAAACTAATAAACTACATATCTAAAAAGAAACATCATGAAAAATAAACATAATGCTAAATAAACATTGTCCAAACTTCACTAATGATGAAACATCATCAAAATCAATGGTGATGATTAGTTTTCATTGTAGTTAATCATTAATATTCCAATCTACTTAATGGAATTTTCTTTCATTGTTGTCATAGGATGGATAGGATCCATAACCCTATGAACTCTAACATAAGGTCATCTATCTTTACCATTCCAAAAACTCATTTTAATAAACTAAGGTAAAGTCAAAAGTTCAAGAGTATGCTACTCAACACAATTACCTTTCCTCAACGTCAAACAACACTAATTACATTTGTCAATGTTTCTACTATCATACTAACAACCATTATTTAATTGTTTGATTCCTTTGATAATCAATTAAACCTATGATTTTATTTATCACTCTAAAGAAAGCACCCAACCATTCAATAGTCATTCTTATGCTTTTACCTTGCAAAACATTTTATTTTATTTCAAAGAATATATCTAATAGATTTCCCATATGAAAACTTGTAGCAATATGATTATCAAAATTCAAGGCATGGATTATGGGATTGACCTAGAATCAAACCTAGACTTGAATCCAGGTACATAGCCATGGTAATTTGGCCATCAATCTTCATAGAGTAGAGAATCAAACTCACACAAGCAACAAATCATAGACCAAGACTTTGGCAATTTGTGATTGAAATTTTAGGCATGCCATCAAAAGTAAGTAGAAATGGAGCGAGTTAATAATCGAAAACACTTAATTTTTATGGTTAGTTCATTTTTTTCATCTAGGTAAAGTTTCACCACAATCATCTGACTTTTTCTTCTTAAAATGTATCCATATCTCTAAAATCAAAATCATTAGAGACAATTTTCTCAAAAATGAGTCTCTCAAGGAAATTATAAAAGAATAAGTCATGTATGCCACATCATATTTCCATATAAGCTAGGCTAATATAAAATTATAAGATTAAAGTTAAAAATAATAATGAAAAGTTTAAATTCTTGTGCATAAACGATAAATGATAATAAATATCATATAATAAATAATTAATATTAATATATAATATGAAAATAGAATAAATAATATATTATTAATATATGATAATAATAATTTACAATATAGCCATAATATAATATGAATTAATAACTAACTATAATATAATACTACTATGCATTAATATGAATGTGACAATATTAGAACAATTGTATAATATGATATAGTAATATATTATAATAATATTAAATATATAATATAGTTATAATATAATATGAATTAATAACTATAATAAAAAAATATTATGAACCTATACATAGGAAAAGTTCAATACTTATTATATTATAATACAAATGTGTGACAATATTAGAACAATTGTATAATATGATATAGTAATATATTATAATAATATTAAATATATAATATAGTTATAATATAATATGAATTAATAACTATAATAAAAAAATATTATGAACCTATACATAGGAAAAGTTCAATACTTATTATATTATAATACAAATGTGAATGTGCCGCCACACTTATTAGAAGATATTTGTAACATGAGTTAAAGATGAAAAGGTCAATTGATACCATGAATTAATTATTATATAAAAACTATATACTACTAAATACAACTTTATAACTACTAATTAAATATTATATGATAATTATATAATATTACAAATTAATAACTATATGTTATAATATTATTATTACATAATATAATAATAATGATATGATATTAATATATAATGGAAGCATACATTATTATTGATATATATTAAGAATGGAAATATAATAAATAATTGATAATAGATATCTTACAATAAATAACAAAAGTATTGATAATATAAAATATTCCATATTAAGTATTTCAAAGATATTGAATATATCTTGAGACAATCTCACTAAGATTTTAATTAAGCTGAGGTGCAAATATAGTTAAATATTGTCAAATAGAAACATAACACATAATCATCTCTAATTTTTATATGTTCAACTCAACTATTATGATTAATTCAATTCTTTGAAATTCTATTGGTCATTGAATTTCCAACTCAACAAGCACTGTTTTTCTTATAAGGCCCATTTTTGGAGCAAATTTCATTTAATGTTATGGTCAAAGTTGTTGCCAATAAGATGGAACTGTAACTTCCAACAAAATTCTATCATATTTGGGGAAAATTGCTCACCATAATAAATTGAATTTGTCCATTTATTAACTCACACCTTCAAGAATGATTGTGACTAATGTAAGGAATATGAACCCTCTTCAACTTTCTTACAAAGTAAATCTCACCATTCCATGTTTAGCTCAAGTTTTGGCAATAGAATGCTACTGAACTCTACATATTTTAGAATGAAAGTAGTGAAAATTTGAATCTTGAATAAGAGATATAATGAGATCCACACATTAACATGGAACCAAAACAAAATACTAAGAGTGACTTTACTAGTATTACCTATAGCTACAATTTATCTGACACCGATTATGGCATCCAACTTTGAAATATTCAAAAGAATCCATAAGACTCTAAAAAAAAGATGAGATGGGTGATAAAACTTTTTGTTGGACATCATAGCATGGTTTTGAGAATGGGTTCAACTCATCACTTGGAAATAACTTTGACAAAGCTAGAGGATACATAACACACAAATAATTTGACCAAGGTAGGCTTGGATGACCGAAATATAAATAAATTAAAATACAAAATATTTTTGAAAGATGAAATAAGACCAAGGGTTAGTAGAGATCCATATTAGAATGAGGGATTTGAATAGGTTTTATGTTTTTATTAATCATATAGACATGCTTGAATGCTCGTCCTTCCCTTTCTCTTTTTATATTCTCTTTTGATATAATTCTATTAAAAAACTAAAGTTGAAACTTCAAATTTACTATTTGATGGTTTAATGTTATAGAAAAACTCTATAAAGGTAAAAGGAAAAATAAATTCCATAAAAATAAATAATAAGCATCAATATAAAATCCATCCATAAGAAGCTAAACATAAAATTGAATTAACAAGTAAAGAAGTATCATGTAAAAGAGGTAAAGAATTCCATGATTCCATAAACACAACCATGGGAGAAAAACTAGGTAGATGTACTCATCATTAAATCAAAGTAGTAATAATCAGAACTCTATCTAATACATCATAACGGAAAAAATACCTTTATAACACTAACTATATATATGTGTGTGTATAATAGTGGTTGCTAAAGCTTCTAGAAGTTTTTGAAAGTCTATTTGTACCACACCAAACAACCTTATGTGATGTTTTAAATGTAGTGTTGATTTAGATTGGATAATTATATTATTTTTCATTTATCACGATGCTTTATGGGTGAAAAAAATTGGAGGAATCAACTACCATGGCCATTTTAGTGGTTGGTTCCAATTTGAAAATTTGGGTCCAAAAAATCATTTAAAATATTCCAGAGCCATATTGAGGCATTAGAAAACATTTTTTATGGTCCAAAACTTACTATGGAGCAAGAACCTATAATAGACACACCAATACCTTTCCAACATTGAAATAATTTCCTCAATTCAGAGTTCATATGTGAAAATTATGCCTCCCACAAGTTGACCTATGATATTGATCACCATAGTGCGAGTGTATTCCACCTCATCCCCCATTACTTAAATGTGTGTGGCTAGACAGATAATGTATTTTCTAGAACATTCTAGAAGGTCCAAGCCTGATCACTAATTAAGGGTTGAGGATTTCAATATCCTAACCATTGATGACTATCAAGCTATGTTAAATATCAGGTTGCTAGGAGGAGAAGGGCTTCCATTTTTTTGCATTGTATATTTTTCCACAGCTAAGAAAAACATCTAAGAGTGGTATTCTGTGAATTATAATATAGGAGAAGATATTTTGTAGCATCCATGCAAGCCACAGTGTCAAAGTCAACTCCACAAAGAGTGTCTCTTTCTTTGTAATTATATTTGAAGAAAAGAGAGCAGAGCGACCTCACCTTCTAACTGGGTTTTCTCCTATATTGATTTTCCTAGGTCATATCTTGTGTTTAATTGTGGATGGTGTGTGAGTATTTATTTATGTTCTCTATTTTTCACATTTGATCTATTTCATCCATTTTAAGTAGAAAACCAACAATTAAAGAATCTAGGATCTAAAGGAAATTAACCTTCATGGTAAAGATTTTAGTATTTTGTTAGAAATTTTGTGATGAATTGTTATAATGGAATATCCACGATAGTTTACATATCAAATGTTGTTGAAGGAATTAATCTAGAATTTAGAATTTGAAGCCTATTCCCGAAAAAGGAAGACCATATAGTATCTAAGAAAATTTTTAGATAATACAAGGCAACGTGATTATGTATAATATAATTATATTTTACTTTCATAATGTATTTTCTCTATTCAAAATCATGAATGATTAGCCATCTACCCATCACTAGATTTATAAGAACCACTTCAAAAATGTAGATGTCACTTTTCTGATTTACCCTAAAGGTGTACATGCATATTATAAATCAAGCATCAAAGCTATAGATTTTGAATTTATGGATAACAATTATGATTAGATATTGCTTGCTTCTTTTTAAGGACTTTATAAATCTAAGTTTCTTAAGGAAACTGGAGATTTGAACAATTTCTATTTTTTCAAATTTGAGAAGTCAAAACCCTAAATAAAATCAATCAAGCCTATGATGTTATTAAATATACAACTCCTCAACATCCTCGAATAAAACCCTAGTTCCAAATATCCTTGAATAAACCATTTTATGGGAAATAGAATCACAGGGAATGGGTGCCCCTAGTTGTAATATAGTGTCAGTATTCGAACACAACTAACAGTTCATCCATAAAAGGCCTGGCTAGAGTTTTATGGAAAATTGAAACTCACATCCTTAAGCCATTCAAGGACAAGTTGACAATTTCATCTTGGGGAATAAAATCTAAAAAATGAAACACAATTGATTTTCTAAAGCTCCCACAAGTGTATTTTTCCAAGGCCCATGTGACAATGCTACCCACAATTACTCGAGACATTTTTTTTCAAAATTTACCCCTAGTTTAGAAATTTCATTGTCCCTTGTTGAGAAAAACCTTAGTTCTATAGATCCTTGAACAAACCATTTTTAGGGAAATGAAATCAAGTTGCAACTCACCTCCTTAAACCATTCAGGGACACGTTGAAAATTTCATCCGAGGAAATAAAATATAAAAAATGTAGCATAATTGATTTTATAAATCTCCCACAAGTGTAGTTTTCTAAGGCCCATGTGAACATGCTACCCATAATTACTTGAGACAATTTTTTTCAAAATTTACCGCTATTTCAGAAATTGCATTGTTCCTTGCTGAGAAAAACCCTAGTTCTATAGATCCTCGTACAAACCATTTTTTAGGGAAATGAAATAATAAATGAGGGGTTCCCCTAGATACAATTTGGTGCCAGTATTCCAACACAACTAACGACTCGTCCATAAGAGGCCTGGTTAGAGTTTTATGACTAGTTGTAACTTGCCTCCTAAAGCCATTTGAGGACACATTGACAATTTGGTCTAGGGGCATAAAATCCAAGCCAAGAAACATAATTTAGTTATTTAATCTCCCACAACTATGTTTATACAAGGCCCATGTGACTATTCTATCCACAATTTTCAAAGACAATATTTTTCAAAATCAACTTGTAGTTCAGAAATTACATTGTCCCTTACTGAGCAAATCCCTAGTTCCAAAGATCATCGAAAAAACTATTTTATAGAAAATGGAATCACAAGAGAGGGGTTCCCCTATATTTAATTTGGTGTTAAGATTCCAACACAACTGATGGTTCATCCATCCGAGGCTTAGTTAGAGTTTTATGGTGAGTTGAAACTCGCCTCCTAAAGTGATTCAGGGACACAATGATAATTTAGTCAGAGGGTATAAAATCCAAACCGTTCAGCATAATTGAGTTATGTATACTCCTAAAAGTGTATTTATCTAAGGCCTATCTGACCATGCTACCCACAACCACCAAGATAGTGTTTTTCAAAATCGACCCCTAGTTCAAAATTTACATTGACCCCTACTAAGAAAAACCCTAGTTTCAAATATCCTCATACAAACCATTTTTTAAGAAATGAAATCATAGGGGAGGGGTTCCCCTATCTAATTTGGTTTGAGGAGTCCAATGCAATTGACTATTCGTCCATCATAAGCCTGGTTATATTTTTATGGTGAGTTGCAACTCACCTCCTAAAGCCACTCAGGGACACATTAACATTTTGGTCTAAGGGAAAAAAATATGAACTGGGCAACATAATTGAGTTTGGAAAGATAAATCAAGTGTTTTTGACCAAGTCCTGTGTGACCACACTACCCATAATTGTCGAAGACCATGTTTTTCAAAATTGACCCCTAGTTTAGAAATTGCATTGTCCTTTACTGAGGAAAACCCTAGTTGCATAGATCCTTGAAAAAATTATTTTATGGATAGCTAAATCATAAGGGAGGGGTGCCCCTAGCTGTAATCTAGTGTGAAGAGTCCAACACAATTGATGGTTCATCCATTGGAGGCATGATTAGATTTTTATTGTGAATTTCAACTCACCTCCTAAAGTCATTCACGAACATGTTGACAATTTGGTTTGGGAGAATAAAATCCAAGCCAGGCAACATAATTGAGTTATGTATGCTCCCACAAGTGTGTTTCTATAAGGCCCAAATGGAAACTCTACCCACAATTTCTTGAGATAGTGTTTTTCAAAATCAACCCCTGCTTCATAAATTGCATGATCCCTTACTAAGTGAAACCCTAGTTCTAGAGATTCTCGAACAAATTATTTTACTGGAAAAAACATCATGGGGGATGGGTGCCCCTAGCTGTAATCCAGTGTTAGGACTCCAACACAACTGACATTTCATAAATTGAAGGCTTGATTGGAGTTTTATGGTAAGTTGCAACTCGCCTCTGAAAGACATTCAGGGGCACATTGACAATTTTGCCCGAGGGGATAAAATACAAACTAAGAAGCATAATTGAATTTCATAGGATTTCACAAGTGTGTTTTTCAAAGGCCCACATAGCCAGGCTACACACAATCTCCCAAGACAATGTTTTTTAAAATTGACCCCTATTTGAGAAATTGCATTGTCCTTTACTGAGTAAAACCCTAGTGTTGTGCCCCCACAACATCCTCCCAATTTTCATGTCTTATCCTCTATCCAAGACAAGAAATTGTGACCCCCTTTAATTATTCCAATCAAAACCTTTACACACACTCTCTCGTGCAAATAGCTATGCCCAAGTTCTCCTCACTCTACCTCACTTTACCACTTATAGTTACTCAATAGATCACTTATACTTAACGATCCACACTTCGGTAAGTCCCCTCTTCCTGCGCTGATACATAGCGTTCTGACACGTGCATCCTTATTCCACCTTTTCATTGACATGCCTTTGGTTTTCTCAGTATTTTATCGTCTACCTCCCTTTGAACTTGGCTATCACGCTTCTGCCAAGTTTCACTATATCACATGTTCATCGTCGGTGAAATTCGCATGATCAATGTCGTCTCACCGATATTGGTCACATTATTACGCCTTTCACCAACTAACTCACTTCTAATCATGTCTTTGCAACACATAACAATGACACTCTCTCCCTTTCACTTCATTACATTGCGTATTGACAAGGTTCACCTCTTCTTCCCGACATGGTACCTATTGGAAAGTTTCCCTCTCATGTCGCAAATGCATCAGCGGAAGGATGTAGAACCCTCATCGTTGTCAAGCACATAGAGGACAATCCACTTCCTCTCGCCAATGCTGATCATGTTAGTGTATCCCACTTTCTCCTTGAGGCTTATCTTGTCCTCCTCCCAACTCGGATCCCGTATTGTTGCATTCATCAGTCAATATCCTTACAATTCCAATGATTAAACTCTCTACACCTATCTATACAGTTGGTCATTAATTTCCTATATCAACTGATTCGTTTCATATCACAGTCACAATAAAGTTTTAGTGTTCCCAGTGGATTTCTTTGCGCACATGGTACTAATTGGTTTGTTTTGTGTTTCTTGATGTTACAACTAAATCTTGAATGTGGAAGCCTCTCCTAGAATCATATGGTTAATCACAACACCTGCAAGTCTTGCGTTGGTTCTGAAATTCACTTTGGGAGAAATTTTCTCCTTTTAGCTCCTAGATAGTGATAATCGCACTAGACGTCAATTGTCAGTTTTGGAGAATTTACAACTTTTTTCTATTAATGTATAACCTCAATATTAATGGATGGATGAATGGAATGTACATCATATATGACCTAGCAATTAACAAAATTAAATTTGGATGAAGAAACAAAGAATGTGGGACTTGAACTTTCATTAAAAAATGCCTTTGGGTGCAATTTTTCAGCATACGTCAAAGTGATTTTTTCATCCCTGAAATGAGTTAATTGTCTAACTACCTCTATTACGATTCCAACGCAACTAACGAAATCAAAATACGAGGTATGAAAGTGCCAAAACGATCATCTAGGATTTTCTACCAGGAAATCCTTGATAATCGTGGTCATCATTAGAAATGGATCCACTCAAATGACAGAAAAACATGTTCAATTATCTTTATAGAAATTTTTCTCTGTGCTCTCCATATTGCAAAAAATGACAACTTAATCAGGCATCGCATGAGGAAGTTACAAGCTTTTGAACTCAAGCTCTCATTGTCTCTTGTTAGTTCGACAATTAGAATTTTTCCAATTTTTTCTTTCCCCGAAAGGAGGAGTTCTCTTCAACTCTTCTGAGCTCTTGAAGGAGTTCCCTTCAACTTTTCCGAGCTACTCAGAGGAGTTTCCTTCAAATCCTCCGAGCAAGTTCCAGGAAGTTGTTAAGAAATCCTCTAAGCAAGTTCAGAGAAGTTGTTAAGAAAGCCTCCGAGCAAGTTCAGATAAGTTGTTAAGAAGTCCTCCGAGAAAGTTAGGAGAAGTTGTTAAGAAAGTATCTGAGCAGGCCAGAAGAGTTGTCATCAACCCCTCCGATTAAAAGAGAATTGTCTCTCATAAATTGACCCTAACTTTTGACTCGGGTGTCTGTTTTGCGACTTATTTATACCATTGGAAAGGTATTCCACAGTTATAAAAATTTATAGTTATGTGATTTGAGAAATTATTAACACATGGTACACTTATTCCAGTTTGGTGGAGTTGTCATTAATGCCTCTAAGCAGGTCGGAGGATTTGTCACTAACTCCTTCGAACACAAGAAAATTGGCTTTCGTAAAATGGTCATAACTTTTGACTACAATGTTTGTTTTGCACATTCTTTATATTGTTGGAAAGGTATTTCTGACATATAAAAAAATTTAGTTATAGGTTTGGATAAATTCCTAAATTTGTTCCCTCATATTGGAATATGAATATATGGTACCTTGTTGGCAGCCCCATAAAACACTGTTACAATAAATTTTTCCTCACCCCATGCAACTTGCTTGGATGGCCTTTCCATTTCCCTATGCATACTTTAAGTCCCCTTTGTACCTTCTAGAGCCAAAAAATCATATTTTTCCACACATACACTCCCTATTAGTAATGCAACAATCGTATATGCAGGTTACTCCACTACAACCTGTATACATTGTGTTTGGTGCTCAAAATTAAAAATAATGTCGGGTTTCCATGCCATGTCATGAGAGCCATGATCCTTGACCTTCCATATACTGGAAACACTCTGACTCGACCCTTCTGTTTCATTTGAAGGCTATAAATTGAGCCATATCCAAGCCTTGAAAGGAATTCCACATTTCAACTTTGAGAGCAAAGATACTATGGAGAAATTTCACTTCATATTGAGTCTGCATCCCTTTGTCCTTGAATGTCTGAACTCCTTGTTTAGCCCCCACACTCTTCCTTATTTGTGATGGAGAATCTCATTCACTCATTTATATGATATTGACTTTGGTGGATGATTGAAGTGGTGGAGGCCCAGCTAGAGGGAATTAGTTTCTCAGTTATGATATCTGTCGTTACATAAGTTTGTCACCTATGTACTTCTGCTGATTATTTTAATAGAAATACTCTTTTATCGTCCAATTCATATCTTGCAAATATTTGAATTATTATTCCATGGGCATATTTGTCATGTATGTTAATGGATTATGCTAATATATATGATAACATTATATATTATCACCATATTCTTGTGTATGTTGGTTGTTGAGGACAAGTTGTAGGTATAAAGATTTGAGTTATGTGCTCAACGGTGGTCTTCATCGAACATCCAGATGAGGTAGGCTATTGGCCTTGTCTTTTTATCATTTCATTTATATAGCATATTTGGGATTAGAGTTTATTTATGTGTGTCATTACGTTTGTTGTGGTTTACCCCATGCCATAAAGATTTTCCTCATAACAAAATTAGAAACCATACTGGGGATTGATATTCTTTTTTGGGGTTTGGAGTGTTTTTCTCCTTGATTTTCTCTCTGTTAGCCTGAGTTTCCTTGTCTCTTGTTGCTTGAAAACCTATTTTTATTTTCCATCTGAGTTTCTTGGCTTAACCCTTTCCCTGATAGTGTTTTACTGGGTATACATGGTTTTTCCCTTGACAGACGCATACATATGTGTGTTGTCTTCATTTAGGGTGTGTATATACGTGAGTTTTACTCAAAAGATCAAGTACATTAGCTCGTTAGTCTTGTTGGATGAGTTTGGTGTTTGTTGGGTGAGTTTGGTTGGTTTCCGAGTCTTCTTGGGTCTCTGTCATGACTGTTGAATGCTTACAGAATGATAGGAAGCTTTCTTATTGTTGAATTTTCGAGCATTATTATTTCTTATCATATTTTTCATTAGTTGTCCTTACACATTGGTATGAGTGTTTGCTTCTTAGTATCTTTCTTGGATTGTCTCTTTTTCTTGTAGTAGGGTCTGTCTGTGAAGTTTTTATTCAGTCCTTTCATTTTCTTTTTTTTATATCAAAATTAAAAAAAACATTTTCTTATTTTGCATTATGGAATTTTCACTTTTGATTACTTTGCATTGATTTTGACATGTGGAGAGATTTCATTTCATTGAAATTGTAGAGATTGCATTGGAAAAATTTCATTTATAAGCATACTATCTCTTTGAAAATCAAGACTAGTCCTTAGAAGTGTTTTTATATTTTCTTCTTTTTATATGTTGAGTCGTAATACCACCAGTTTCATGATCACACCTCTTGAGTAAGAAGAAGTGATTAAAATTAACGTTGATTAGTTAAAATTGTTTAGAAATGGTTTTGTTTTTCAGGGTACAAAAACACGTATAGGACATAGGGCCTTGGAATAATATCTTGTCAGTAAACATCTCCAAGGCTATTAAACTAAACATATGTGTCTGACTAGGGAGTGGTGAAACCCATTTTGTAATTAGTGAAGTTAGGAGTCTCCACTCACATCGGAGTTAAGCATGAGTTCATGCAAATTTGGTTGCATAGATATCCCTCTAATACCTTCTTAGCATCAGATATATTTCTAGGGTTCTATTCATATTTGGGGGTCTTTCTAGTACCTTTACCTATGTGAGAGGAGGTTCTTTCAAGATTTCAGGCTTTGTTACCTTTCCCATATGGTTGAACGAAATTATGACTATTCACCTATGCATTGGTTATATTGCGATGACTCTAGTTGCTTGTCATAGGTAGCAACATGGGTTACTTGTAGGGGTTATTCTCTAGGTACCCTGTGTCAGATAGGGTTCATACATCACACAACCTTTATGGAGGATTACCTCTCCAGGGGGATATGACTAACTGCATTGTTAAGCCCATGAGGGCCCTTATAACTGATTGTGATACCTCCAATATTTTGAAGGGAGTCTTTGGCCCCTCTTGGGAGAGACATACCTACTCCAGTGAGGGAGGCCCCTTTTCAGCCACTATATCCTATTTGTGTGCATTGGCATTTTTTCTTTATTTTGGTGTGCTCTTTGATTATTACTTGGCCCTAGGATTTGGTTTTATATATCGAATCTTGAGTCATCATGGAGAAAGACCATATTCCTTGTAGGTCTCGTCATTTGTTGAAGTTACCACTACATCTTGAGTCTTTACCAAGGTTTTCTTCTAAAAGGAACAAATTTAATAAATGTGGTACATATATCTCCACCTCCTAGACTTATGATCATCCATTTGTGAGCAATAAGTCAAACCAAAATGTCACAGGGAGTCCCTCGACTCCTATATATTATGTGATTACTGTAATCCCTTCGTCTTATTCAACATCGACGATTGGGGTGTTAGATATACTTGCCTCTAGTGCTACCCAACTTGACCCATAGGAATGAACCCTTTCAGATTTGTTTTTGGTACACTAGGTTACAATTCTCAGTCAATACCTTTGGTCTCTAATCCCTTTTCTTTTGGTATTCCTAATATGACATTGCAACTATTGTCCTCCATTCGAGTGGCTAATGTGAATCCTAGTTTTGGACCTGGGGGAATGGCTCCTCCGTATGCTCCTCTCTCATTTGGTGGAGGTCATATTCCCCAAACAAATCCTATAGTTGGAGGTTGTCCCCCTCTTTCTTTCAGGCCTAATCCTAGTCTCAATTCTCTTGGATGGAGTGTTCAACTGGGAGGACAAGTCCCTTCCTATATTCCATCCTTCATCCCCTCTTCTTCCATGCCAATTCCTAAAAACCCATTTATTATGGCGAATCCCCCTCTTTCCTCTAGAGTTCCATCTGGAGGGATTCAATTTTACACTATGGGAAACCCCCATCCGGGAGCCCCTTTGTCCGGGGGCAACATATATAACCCACATTATGCCACTTCCACGAGTATGGTTCCCATACAACCTTTTATGAATAAGTTTGTAGGAGGATAATATCCTACCGGAGAGGGCCATGGCATATGTTAGCGCCCTGTAAATTTCCTAGAGGTTGTCAGGAAAGAATAAATCTATGGGAGGTAACTTTATCCAACCACTTTGAAGCTGGGATCTAGCCCTACCAAATTCAGAGAGGGATCTCTCTATATGATCTAGATATGTTTCAAATTTAAAATATTAGGCTAGGTAAATACAATATGTTGGTTTTGTTGTTGTAGTGTTTGTAGGGTTGAATGAGATAGTTTACACATCCATTGGGCTATGGGGTCTGTATCATGAAAAATACAAATCTAAGCCAGAAAACAAAGGAACCTTTCACAGGGCAAGATAATGTAATCATTGGATTCTTTTAGCAGCATAAATGAGGAAATAGTAGAAAAGGTGAGAATGTCAATTACAACGAAGAAGCAGTTAAGAATTTCTTTATCATAAAATCAAAAGATCAAACACTAAAATATTTTAAAGTGAGAAACATGGTATACAAAGATAAATCATGCAACATTCATTACTTTCAAAGATTAGATTTAGCAAACAGTGTGATAACTAAGCGAGAATAACATTAACTTAGAAAGGAAAACATCACCAGTGAATACACGCAAGAATCCTGTAAAAATACCTCTTTGTATTAATGGTAGATCTCTTGAAAAATATTACAGTCTGATAGCTCGCAGGGCATAAAGATCAACCCTCAATACTTCGAAAAGTGAAGTATTTATAACCCAAAATTACAAACGATCCTGTCATTAAATATCATGACGTGGTAAATCTTTTTTTAGCCTAACTAACTTAACAAATTACAAGAATCTAGGAAATTGTTTGATGATGTATCACAACTGCATGATGTTTTCTAGGTGAACCGTTGGTGAGGCCTCTGCATGACCTCATGTGACTGGATAGATGAATGGGCTGGGACAGCTCATCTACTACTCAATCAGGTCACAAAGCTCTTCCCATCGAAGATGACTGGGAATGTTGACTTTGAGTAGCCTTCGGTAGACTTCATCCATTTCTGTGTACTTGGCGAAAGTAGGCTTGGTGATGAAGATGTATCGGATCTCATGCTGAAT
The DNA here is from genome assembly GCA_009831015.1 of Picea engelmannii. Lineage (NCBI taxonomy): Eukaryota > Viridiplantae > Streptophyta > Pinopsida > Pinales > Pinaceae > Picea > Picea engelmannii. The sequence goes on along the minus strand of ML783947.1, from coordinate 269,007 downwards.
GATGATATCCAACTGAAGTGCAGCTAGGAATGCCTTGCAAGTGATGCTGCCTTCAATTCCTGAAAACTTCGAACTATCCTTAGCCACATCAGCCAGTCTCTTTTTGTAGTCTGGGAGTGTCATCAGTTTGTCGTTTATCACCTTCAGACCAGGAAGACCTTTCTTCTGTAGAGCCTCAATCTTGCTGAATTTTTTTTGTACCCCTAGGTCCATGGCCTAAACCTTTTCTTCTAGCTGTAGCATCAGTCCTCTCTTGGTCAAGACTCTTTTGACCTCAAGGATGGTCTCTCTTCTATCCTCAATTCTCAGCTCTTCCATCTCCTCTCTGGTTTTAGAATTCAATAATTTGATGATTTCATTAGCCTGTGTGGGAATCTCTCCCATTTATGATCTGATCTTCTTAATGGCTTGTTTACTTCTTTGCACCAATTCATTTTTCTCAAACATAATCTGTATCATTGGCCATATTTCGTTCATAGACTTGGTGATGTTTGTCCAAACACTTTCTTTGACTTCGGCCAGTGTTTTACCTACCATTGTTTTCTTCCGGAGTTGTTGTAACTCTTGTTTGAGCTGGTCTGACACCTGTTTTTCCTTGGAGAAGCTAGTTTGATAAGAAGATTTGAGTTCCTGAAGGTTCTCAATCTCCTTTTTGAGCCTGCTAATCTATGTCTCCTACAGGTTCATCTCTTCCATAGATTTTTCCAATTCAACCATCTTTTCCATAGATGTCAGTGGATTCGCTGATGGGACTTCTTCTAGTGATGTTGTACTAACTCCTGAGAGTGGCACTGCACTCAATGGAATGACTTCCATGGGTTTCAGTTGTTCCTTCTCTTTCACTAGCTTCTCCATCTCAGCTTCCATTTCCTTCAGTTGTGCATTCTTCTCCATGATTAACTTAAGCATCTCATCTTTTTCTCCTTCTGTCTCTGCTATTTCCTTTGCCTGTGAGTCTACTGTTGGTGGCAGCTTCAATTGTTTCCTCAAAGATGCTATGTCGGAATTTTTCTTCTTGATCATCTGCTCGACTACTTTCACATTCGAGGGGTTGTACCTGATCTTGAGGACCAGTTCCTCTAGTGTTTTGATCCTGTTATCCTTGGCAAAGGATGATATTTTCTCCAACTTCAATTGTGTCTAGACGTTGTTCAGAGACACTTGTAACCTGGAGGCAGTAGTGGAAGCATGTGCTAGCGTGGAGAAAACCATTTCTCCCATCTTCCTGTGCAGATCCATTTGATCGGTAGGGTGCACGTCTTTAGTCTGGAATTCAAAAGTTGCCCTCTTGTAATCGGTGATTACCTTTGGGTCTGGTACCTGCACTTGGAGAAATTCCATGTGCATTCTTCCCTTCTCCATGTCGAACACCGATAGTAGCCTGTGTTGTGCAGTCGACGTCTGTTTCCAGAATTCGGCGTATGTGTTGTTGGTCATAGTTTGATTCTTTTTCTTGATCAAGTCATATTTCTCAAAGATGCTCAACTTTGGTCCTATCTTGCCTAGCTGGTTGATTGGTGGAGTATCTGTAGTCTTATTTGGTAACACAGTGGTTATAATGTACTTGCTGCTTATGTTGAGGAGCGACCGATCAACCTCTGTCACTGTAGTGGATGGAATTTCCTTTTCTCCAGCCGGGTCAGGAGCTGGACTGGTTTTTGGCCTCTTGGTATGCAGTCAGAATTATTCTAATGACACTTCAGTGATAGGAGGTGACAGATCCTGCCTAGGCCTTTTCTCCTTCGGAGCCTGTGGTGTGGTTGTCTGTGATACAGTGCCCGGGGGGTCCTGTTGTTCTGTTTTAACCAAATTGTTTGGTTCCCATCCTGTCTGGTTTTCAAATTTCTCTATCTCAGGCCTAGATTCGTGGACATACAAGATATTCTTGTTTTTTATCCTCATCTATGAAATGATCCCGCGTAGATTGTAGTTCCATGTGAAACTCATGAAGAATTTCATTTCCTTCAGCAGCCTGTCTGCTTCCTCCCCGACGCCTCAATTGTTGCATATGAAAGACCCAATCTACCCTTTGATTCTGAGTTGTTGCTTTTTCTTTAAAGACACAAAGTGAATATCATTCGAGTTTATCATCTACCTTATGTATTCCAGAGAAAAAATTATGACAGGTAAGTATTTGGGCAATTTATATGGGGCCAAATCGCACCCACAGACTCTGATTTCAGTGTGATTTTGGTACAGGTACCAATCACTAGTCTTTGTATGATCTGAGAGATGTAGGATCCTTTGAACTTCGTCATTAATCCTAGGTTCGTGTCTACCACTGAGCATGCTCACCACTGGGTGGTAGAATTGATCGATGAACTGCTTGAAATTTAATTCTGTGGAGTTATGTCTAAGCAGGGAAGTCCATGCGGTTACTGCCTGGGGTCTGCCATCTCCATCCATCTTCTGCATGGAAAAAGAAATTTTTTCTGCTTGGAAGAAAACGAATAGGTATGCCAGTATTGAAGAATACCGGAACATGCCTTTTGTGGAAAAATTGACAAATTTCTCATGAATATTGTTCGCTAGGAACGTGTTGAAGTCGAACTGTGTAGTAGGCTTCTCATTGGTGGAGAAAATAGAGAAAAACCCTAGAATGGGTTCATCTACTCACTGATCTAAATAATAACCCAACAAGGTGCATAGGGATGTGATAACCTGGTTTCCTTTGGTTGAGAACATGGAGGAAGGATAAGGGGGATTTGTAGCGGGGAGCTGAGGGGATTGTGGAAGAAAAAGCTCAAATATTTGAGATTTTTGAAGGAAAAGTCATCTTCTGGTATAACTTTGTAAGGATTTCAAGGTTAAAAGGTGATGTAGAGTCAGCTTGGGATATTTGCATCATTTGGTCAATGGTTTCTGGCATGATGAGGAAGAGAACTTCCCCTGACGAGGATACGATGGCTCTTTGATCGGGAATATAGTGGGCTTGGCACTTGAGGGTGAACTCTGGGAAATGGTGAATCTGGGGGAAGAGATACAGGGGTAGGTTGGACACCAAGAGTCCAATTTTGTCACTCTTGTCCAGGAAAACTTCTTTAAGCCATGATTGAAGGTCTGTGAAGTCAGAATCGAACTTAGTGTCTGTGATTAAATAGTCTTTGTCGGCCGATGGAATCCTATCGAGATCGACAGGAGGTGGGAGAAATGGATTCTCCTCTCCTTCTGTTTGTTTTGATTTTGGTGCCATTACTGTAACAATACCTGCAAATAAAACAATGTTAGTGGGGAAGATTGTAGATGGGGGCGACTGACTGTAATGGAGAAGAAAACGGGGTAAATTCTCTGGTACGATGAGTGGGTAAATGGTGAAGGAATGAAGAGTGAGGGTAATTTTGAGTAAACGGGTATCCGTTGGGCGTGGGGGATAGGTCAGCTAGTTAATGGATAAGTTATCCAGTAATAAATGGCCAACGTGTCTTTTAGAATGTGAGATGGCAGGTGACAATGACTGAGGGATATGGATGGGTGATGTGGAAATTATCGATTGGGGGAAAAAATCATGGTGAGGGGACTTGCCACGAGTGAATGAGGGAGAAGGACTGACGGAGTTATAGGATGTGACTCTTTTGGAAAGGTGGATCATGACATCATGAGGTGATGAGGTATGTCAGAAAGTAGGAGGCGGTGGGACTTGGGACCAGTAGATTTATGCCATGTATTGATAGGGGGCCTGCCAGAGTAAGATTCCATTTCGGACCCCCCCTCCCCCCCACCGTTAAAGTTAGATCAGTCAGGGGGGTCCGAAAAATACCTTGGGCCATCGATCTACGCACTTTCCTTTTGACCACAGATCTGTGCGTGCTCTTTAACACACATTCTGGACCCCCCCATTAAAGGTAGAACAGACAGGGGGTCCAGAATCCAATAAAGATCGTAGATCTAAGCGCTGAAACTTGGGCCGTCCAGATGCGTGCATGCATTATCGGTGATTCAAGACCCCCCCCCTCATCCGTTAAAGGTAGAACAGTCGGGGGGGTCCGGAAATATTTGTCCACCGTAGTTCTAGGCACGATCATCTGGGTCGTTGATACATGAGTGGTGCATAAATGTGGTCGCAAAAGCGTATGTGATCTGAAAAACTTAGGATAAGAGCATCTCATGGGTTTTTCCCAAGCTTTTACATCTTTACATCACCAAGGGGTTAGGCAAACAACTTTTCGAGCATCCAAAACATGGTCCAACATTGATCATCGAGCTGGTTTTATTGAGGTAAATCAAACTAGCCTATGTTCTGACCTAACTTCCTAGGACAATTAGCCTAGATTAAACTGTTGGGCTAAGAACTTACTCTACCCTGGGGCTATCTGACCAAGATTAGACAGTCTGGCCAGATTTATTCACTAACTAACCTAGATCACTTGGCTAATATTAAACAGTTTAGCCAAGCTTGTTCACTATTCCTATCAACATCAATTTAAAAGAACTTGGCCATGCTTGAAAGGTATGGACCAAGTCACTGTTATTTCATGGGGCTCTTATTGAAATTCTTTTATGCCCTCTTTTATTTTCTTTTTTCTTTCTTTTCTTTCTTTTTCTCTTTTTTTTTTTCCCTTTTTCTTTCTTTTCTCTTTTCTTTTTCTTTCTTTTCTCAAATTATTTGCAGAATGAAAAATCATTTTATAAACAAAAAACACTAAAAAGATAGCATTCCAGTCACCAGTTGATCCTATAAATTATAGGGTGATAACAGCGGCTCCACCTGGGGATGGTACTCTCCTTGTGAAGTGCCAAGAATATTGATTCCCAATGTTCTGAAACTTCCTCCCTAGTCACCTTTGTTGCTTGATTAGTTTTATTTTTGAAAAATAGAAAACAATGGTTAGGGGCTTAGGGCCTTCTCTTCGGGCTTCAACCAACTGACCAAAGTTATTCACTCAAAAACTCGCAAGAAAAATAAAAAATGTTTTGTACAATGGGAATTGTGACTTTGGGTCTCTACTGAGGTGGTGAATAATGCTTCAGTATTCTGCCATTTACAGGTCCTCCTGGTAGATCTGTCCCATCACTGTTGTTTAGAAAGAAAACATTATTTCCTATGAATGCTTGAATCATGTATGGTCCCTTCCATAGACTATCAAATTTTCCATGCTTTCCCTTGTCTTCATTTCAGGAATCCCATCTCAACACCAAATCTCCTAGATCGAAATCATCTTCCTTGGTTATTTTGTCAAAAATATTCTTAATGCTTTCTTGGACTACCTGGGTCTTGTTGTATACCTCTTCCCTGGATTGCTGCAAATGGATCATCTGGTTGATCCTTCTTTGGGAGTCGTTTGGCTCGGCTTGCATGTCTTGCAGCAATTTCATGGCAGGGACTCCTAAGGAAGTGGGAAAAATTGCTTCTATGCCGTAGACTAGCTGATAAGGTGACATATCAATTGACCTCTTTGTGGTTAGTCTGTTGGCCCATAGTGCAAAAACCAACTTGTTATGCCATGACTTCTTGTTTTCCTAAAAAGTTTTCTTGATAATGTTTACCAAGGTTTTATTTGATGATTCTTCTAGCTCATTTCCCTAAGGGTAGTAAGTTGTGGAATGACCCAAACCAATATGATACTAGTTGCAGAAATCTACGAGTTTCTTAGATCAAAAAGCAGCTGCATTGTCAGTTATAATATTTCTAGGACATCCAAAGCGAGACAAGATATTATTTTCAAGAAACTTAATAATGACAGAATCAGTGGCTTGCCTTCTTGGTACTGCTTCGATCCATTTTGTAAAATAATTCGTGGCAGTAAGAATCCACCTATGCTGGCCCGAAGAAGGAGGATGTATTTCCCCGATGAAGTCTAATCCCCATTGCTAGAAAGGGGCCTCAACGGAAATTGGTTTCAGTGGTAGGTGAAGAAGTTTCCTTTTTCCTTCGAACAACTGACATTGATGACATGAAGTTACTTTATGATGCACATCAGTGAACAGAGTTGGCCAATAGAATCCAAGTCTGAGGATTTTGTTGGTTGTGGCCTTCCAGTTCAGATGACCACCACAGTCTCCTGCATGAAACTCCTGCAATACTTTGTTAGCTTCATCCTTCAATAGACAATTTAACAAAATACCTCCAGGATCTTTATAATATAGATTGCCTTCTAGAATACAGAATTTTAATGCTTTCAATTTCAAAAACCTAGCTTTAGTCTTGGTCAGACTAGGAGAAACTTGTAAATTATGAAAAACAAATATCAGGTCTGCATACCATGGAGAGTCGAGAAATACCTCTCTCATGCTTGGAGTCGCCTGCTCACCTTGTTCATTTACTGCAGCTAAGAAATTAATGTCAAGAGCATGGAAATTTGATTCAACCATTAACTTTGCTAGACCTTGTCCTTTAATCAGTTTAGTAGGCTTAATATCTATGTCATACTCTAGAATGATAGCAATCCATTTTCCTCTTCGGTCGTCCAGATTGTCCTGGGTTAAAATGTCTTTTACTACCACATTCAAAACATATGCAATGGTGTGGGAATGGAGAATGTATACTCTAAAATATTTTATAGCTTTCACCAAGGAAAAAGTTTGTTTCTCCATTATTTTATAATTCAAAGCAACATCTCTTAAAGATTTACTGAAAAAGGCTATGGGTTACTCATATGCTTCGCTGTTTTTCTGTAGTAATACTGCCGCAATGGCATGTTCAGAGGAAAAACAAAAAAGATAGAAATCTTCGGTGAAGTTAGGACTGATCAAGACTGGGGCCTGCGTGAGTGTGCGTTTGACTTGTTCAAAAAAATGCCTGGACTCAGTGTCCCATTTTATTTTTGTGTCATTTTTTAACATGTTTGTGATGTTTCTAAGAAGTTCAACCAGGTTGGGTATGAATCTTCGCAGAAAGTTTATTTTTCCAATAAAAGACTGTAACTCTTTGATGTTTCTTGGGTGTTCTAATTTCTGAATGGCCTCAATTTTGTTGGGGTCTATTTTAATTCTATCCTTAGAGATGATGTGCCCTAGAAGTTTACCTTCCTCTAATCTGAAAAGGATCTTCTTAGGATTTAAATAAATCCCAAATTTCCTGCATTTCTCAAAAAATCGTCTGAGATGTCGTAAGTGCTTGTCATCAGATTGGGAAAACATAGTTACGTCATCCAGATAGATGACAATAAATTTGCCAAGTTCTTCCACAAAAGCGATGTCCATTTCCCTCTGGAAAGTGGCCCTGACGTTCATCAACCCGAAAGGCATTTTCACATACATGAAAGTACCCCATGGTGTTGTGAAAGTGGTTTTGTCTTGGTCATCTGGGTGAACGAGAACCTGATTATAACCTGAGAACCCATCCAGTAAAGAGATTTGACTGGATCCGACTACCCTTTGTAATATGTGGTCCATTTTTGGCAATGGGTAATTGTCCTTCAGAGAGACCTTATTTAGATTTCGGAAATCGATGCAAAGCCTGATTTCTCCGGATTTCTTTCGTGTTGGGACCAAATTTGAAACCCATTTTAAAAACCGTAACGGGACTATGATTTTAGCATCATACATTTTTTTTATTTCTTTTTCTATCAGGGGAAGTAGCTTGGGATTGATTCTCCTAAGTTTCTGTCTGAAAGGTTTTTGGTCTTCTTTTATTGGAATCCTATGTTGTATGATGCTAGTGTCATAAGCTTTTAAGTCCTCATAACCCCAGGCAAATACATATGAATATTCCTTGAAAATCTCAATGTATTTGGCTTTCTGCTCAGGGGGTAATGACTTGGAAATTTTCACCATCCTGGGTTTCTCTTCTATCCCTATATTACAATCTTCTACTTCTTGACCACTGGCTTCAATTTTCGGTTTTTTATCTACATCATTAAAATCAAATAAGTCCTCTAAAGGAACTAAACCCCTAGGTAAAACATTACTTTTCAAATGCAAAACATCAACTTCTATCTCATCATCACCTAACTCTCCTGAATCTATCTTATTTACACTTTCATTTCCAAAATCAGGTCTTTTTACATTTTCATCTTCATTTTCTAAGTCTATGTTTGTACACTCAAAATCATTTTTACATTGCAAAAAATCTTCAATTTGATCATCATTTCCGAATACCTGCCAATATTTGATGTTGTCTGGAATAGTTGGTCTACATTTCACCTCCACCATGTATGTGCGAGTGGATCGAAAAGGTATCTTGCATGTGGCTTCTAACGTAGCTAACTCGTCTAACAAAATATTCTGTCCCCTAGGCATCACCTGCAAATCAAATTCAGTGAAACATTTAAGGGAATCCAGAACAACATTCCTATAAGCTCTAAGACGGGGGTGTTTTGCTGCATAATCACCTTTAATTTGCTTGATTATTAATTCAGAATCACCTCTTACCATAATTTTTTTGGCACCAACCTTCTTTAGAAGTTTCAGACCGAGCATCAAGGCTTCATACTCGGCAATATTGTTAGTGCATTGAAAATTTAATTTGTAAGAATGGTTTTCCGAATACCTGGATCTGTGATTGTGCAACCAAACTCCTACTCCAACTTCTTCTTTGCTTACAGCTCCATCAAAGTCCATGCTCTAGAAATCCTCTAGCAATTCTTTAGTTATCATATTTTTCTTTCTTTATGCCTCAATGATTTCTTGGCCTTCGTCTGGACCAGATGTATCTTCTTCCAGCTGAACGATTTGTTCTTCCATATCGCCATCATTGTATAGGATGAAGGAATCCAAGTCAGAATGTGCAGAGTACAGAGGATAGTTATGTGGTTTTTCTTGGCTGCTCACCATGTACTTCATCAATGTTTCTCTATATAGTCTTCTCTGTTGACCAAAAATTGGGACAGTGGCATATGACATATCCAACTGCAAAGTACCTTTCAACTTGCCCCCCCAAGACCAGGACAACAAAATACCATATTTCGGGGGAATGTCTGCAACCACAACATCCATGACCTTGCTTTTTGCGGGAATCTGAACCAGTGTGATACATAGATCCTTGATCAAACCGATACATCTAACTTTACTGGAGTCAAACGAGTGTAAGTCCTTGTAAGGTCTAGTAACCTCAAGTCCCAGTTTTTCCATCACTTCTTTGGGCATCAGATTGTGGGAAGCACCTGAATCTAACATAGCATTATGCAAAATCAGGTTGTGTATATTAAGGTTGATGTAAAAATGAGCGACAACACCATTGTTGGTCTGACCATCCACTTCAGGTCCAAACAAGAGTTCAGGTTGATCATCTGTAAGGTTCACAGTATCTGAATGATTCGTTGATCCAACAGTTAAGGCCTTCGTACCTACATCAGGTTCAATGGTCAACACTTTGATCACCTATGAATGGTAAGCATCTTTGCCTAACAACTCGGAAAGGGGAATGGGAATTTTTACTTTGGCTAATTCCCCTTCGCGGCTGAAAGGTGTAGGTACTCTGCTTTGGCTCAACAATTCTGATTTGTCCACCACAATCTTCTGGCTAGAAGTATTTGGTGGGTTAATTGATGAAACCTTAGGCTACAATGATCTTTTCAGAATAGTAAGGTTTCTTTTTGTTGGAACTTCAGCATTACCCTTCTCAAGGATCTTCTCGACAGAAGGTTCAGGGGTTTTTTGGGTTTCGACTGTCTTCTTTGTTTCGGTCACCTTTTTTGGAGAACTCCCGTCTGTCTTATTACTTCATATATTGTACTGCCGATGTACCTCCAAAACAACATTTTCAAATGCCTATTGTTCGGTGTCTTTAGCTTCTTCACTTACCTTTGTTTGATTGAGAAGAAAAAGTTCTTTCTCTTCCTTGGTAAGGAAAATAGCTTCGTTATCATGAATGCCCATGAGGTTTATGTGAGTATCCTCTAGTTATTCAATTACTTCCTCTCCTTCATCGACATAATTTTCTTGTAGGGGAGGTCTGATCTGTTGATCAGGACCTCTCTATTCCCTTTGATCCCTAGGATCTCTCTGCCCGATTTTAGGAGGGTTTCTTCTGAAGTTAGGATTTCGAATTTGAGGAGCTGATGGGTTTTCTCTAGGAGGATTTCTTTCAGATACAGTAAGTCTCTCCATCATTCTTTCCATTTCTCCAGCCAAGGAGTCCAATTTGGAATCAGAAGTTGATGTGGAAGGTTCCTCTTTGATTGTGACTCTCCTCTCTATCCTTTGTCGTGCCCTTTTTGCCAACAGGTTGGCCTCCACACTTATTGCACTCTTCTGCATGTCCTCTAGGGTGGTGGAGTTTCTTTCCCTTAATTGATATCACATATCGGCGTCAAAACCATCAGGGAATTTTATCAAGGCTAAACCTTGTGGAGGTTTAATATCGACTAGAATTGCATTGTACAGGTTATTGAAACGGGTGCAGTAATCTTGTACTGTCTCACCTTGATTTCTTTTGATGTTTTTGTATTCTGACAAGATTTGGAGAGGGTTTTTCTTTACCTCCAATTTGTCTAGAAAACTCCTTTGGAATGCGGTAAGGTCAGGGACTGAGGCAGCACATAAACCTTTATACCATTTCTTAACGTCACCTGTCAAACTTTGGGCAAACAATCTCATTTGAACGTCAGCCTCATCTACTTCCTGTAGATCAAAATAATCATTCATTTTATCAACGTGTTGCTTTGCGCTCAAAGGTTTTGTTCCATCGAACTGTGGAAGTCTCGTTTGATAGTCCTGGGGCATAGCATGAATGGGTGCGGCCAACACCAAGGGAGCATATCTGGCTGCCATGATAGGCAGAGGGGGCGGGACAATAACCTGGATGATAGATGGAGTGGTGAAAGAAGACAAGGATGAGGAGGGGATAGCTAGCATAGAGTGAGTGTTTTGAGGCTTAGTAGTGGGATATAGAACTTCAGGAGTCCGGGGTTGCAAGACGGTTGGGTCTAGAATGATTTCAGTTACAAAGCTATCGGATTTTGTTCTGAAAAAAGATTTGTTCGAAAAAGATGTCAAAGTTGAGATCCTGAATGGAAACAAGCTCCTATGGAAGAGAAGGGGACTTCTGAAGGGGATTATGTCTAACTAAACCTTCAGCTATGGTATTTTTCCTGAGCAACTGTTCTGGATTATTTGTTGCTATCGCAGGTTCAGGGTCTGGGTGAGAACGAGTATAATCTCTTTCGGGAGCCAGATTTTTCTTTGATTTTTATATATACTTTTTATTTTTACAAATCCAAAAATAATATGTACATGTTTTTAACAACCTCTAACCATTACTTCTTTCTCAGATTTGCAATATTTCAGAAGCAAACTTTTCTTCTAGGGAAAAGAAGACACGAGGTTAAAATTTATTCAGTTCTGTCCCCTGTGGAGTCACCACTATGTTAACGCCCTGTAAATATCCTAGAGGTTGTCAGGAAGGAAGAAATCTACGGGAGGTAACTTTATCCAACCACTTCGAAGCTAGGATCTATCCCTACCAACTTCAGAGAGGGATCTCTCTATATGATCTAGATATGTTTCAAATTTAAAATATTAGGCTAGGTAAATAAAATATGTTGGTTTTGTTGTTGTAGTGTTTGTAGGGTTGGCTGAGATAGTTTACACATCCATTGGGCTATGGGGTCTGTATCATGAAAAATAAAAATATATGCCAGAAAACAAAGGAACCTTTCACAGGGTGAGATAATGTAATCACTGGATTCTTTTAGCAGCATAAATGAGGAAATAGTAGAAAAGGTGAGAATGTCAATTACAACAAAGAAGCCGTTAAGAATTTCTTTATCATAAAATCAAAAGATGAAACACTAAAATCTTTTAAAGTGAGAAACAGGGTATACAAAGATAAATCCTGCAACATTCATTACTTTCAAATATTAGATTTAGCAAACAGTGTGATAACTAAGTGAGAATAACATTAACTTAGAAAGGAAAACATCACCAGTGAATACACGCAAGAATCCTGTAAAAATGCTTCTTTGTATTAATGGTAGATCTCTTGAAAAATATTATAGTCTGATAGCTCGCAGGGCGTAAAGATCAACCCTCAATACCCTAAACCCAAAATTACAAATGATCTTGTCATTAAAGATCAGGACGTAGTAAGTCTATTTTTAGCCTAACTAACTTAACAAATTACAACAATCTAGGAAACTGTTTGATGATGTGTAGCAGTTGCATGCTATTTTCTGAGTGAACCATTGGTGAGGCCTCTGCATGAACTCATCCGATTGGATAGCTGACTGGGCTGGGACAACTCATATACTACTCGATCAGGTCACAAATCTCTTCCCATCAAAGATGACTGGAAACACTGACATTGAGTAGCCTTCGGTAGACTTCATCCATTTCTGTGTACTTGGCGAAAGTAGGCTTGGTGATGAAGATGTACCGAATCTCATGTTGAATGATGATATCCAACTGAAGTGCATCTAGGAATGCCTTGCCAGTGATGCTGCCTTGAATCTATGAAAAAATTGAACTATCCTTAGCCACATCAGCCAGTCTCTTTTTGTAGTCTGGGAATGTCATCAATTTGTCATTTATCGCCTTCAGACTAGGAAGAAATTTCTTCTGTAGAGCCTCAATCTTGCTGACAAAGTTTTGTACCCCCTAGGTCCATGGCCTGAACCGTTTCTTCTAGATGTAGCATCAGTCCTCTCTTGGTCAAGACTCTTTTGACCTCAAGGATGGTCTCTGTTCTATCCTCAATTCTCAGCTCTTCCATCTCCTCTTTGGTTTTAGAATTCAAGAATTTGATGATTTCATTATCCCATGTGGGCATCTCTCCTAGTTATGATCTGACCTTCTCAATGGCTTCTTTACTTCTCTACACCAATTCATTTTTCTCAAACATAATCTGTATCATTGGCCATATTTCATTCATAAACTTGGTGATGTCTATCCAGACACTTTCTTTTACTTCAGCCAGTGTTTTACCTACCATTGTTTTCTTCCAGAGCTGTTGTAACTCTTGTTTGAGCTGGTCTGACACATGATTTTCCTTGGAGAAGATGGTTTGATAAGGATATTTGAGTTCCTGAAGGTTCTCAATCTCCTTTTTGAGCTTGCTAATCTCTGTCTCCTGTAGGTTCATCACTTCCATAGAATTGGCCAATTTAACTGTCTTTTCCATAGACGTCAGTGGATTCGCTAATGGGACTTATGCTAGTGATGTTGTGCTCATTCCTAAGAGTGGAACTGCACTCAATGGAATGAATTCCATGGGTTTCAACTGTTCCTTCTCTTTCACTAGCTTCTCCATCTCAGCTTCCATTTCCTTCAGTTGTGCATTGTGCTCCATGATTAACTTAAGCATCTCATCTTTTTCTCCTTCTGTCTCTGCTATTTCCTTTGCCTGTGAGTCTACTATTGGTGGCAACTTCAATTGTTTCCTAAAAGACACTATGTGAGAAATTTTCTTCTTGATCATCTCCTCGACTTCTTTCACATTCGAGGGGTCGTACCCGATCATGAGGACCAGTTCCTCCAACATTTTGATCTTGTTATCCTCAGCGAAGGATGATATTTTCTCCAACTTCAACTGTGTCTGAATGTTGTTTAGAGACAATTGTAACCTAGAGGCAGTAGTGGAAGCATGTGCTAGCATGGAGAAAACCATTTCTCCCGTCTACCTGTGAAGATCCATTTGATCGGCAGGGTGCACGTCTTTAGTCTAGAATTCAAAAGTTTCCCTCTTGTAATCAGTGATTACCTTTGGGTCTGGTACCTGTGCTTGGAGAAATTCCATCTGCATTCTTCCCTTCTCCATTTCGAATGCCGATAGCAGCCTATGTTGTGCAGTCGACATCTGCTTCCAGAATTGGGCGTATGTGCTGTTGGTCAGAGTTTGATTATTTTTCTTGATCAAGTCATATTTCTCAAAGATGCTCAGCTTTGGTCCTGTCTTGCCTAACTGGTTGATTGGTGGAGTATCTGTAGTCTTATTTGGTAACACAGTGGTTATAATATGCTTTCTTCTTGTGTTGAGGAGCGACCGATCAACCTCTGTCACTGTAGTGGATGGAATTTCGTTTTCTCCAGCCGGGTTAGGAGCTGGACTGGTTTTTGGCCTCTTGGTATGCAGTCAGAATTCTTCTAATGACACTTCAGTGACAGGAGGTGACAGATCATGCCTAGGCCTTTTCTCCTTTGGAGCCTGTGGTGTGGTTGTCTGTGATACAGTGCCCAGGGGGTCCTGTTGTTCTATTTCAACCAAAGTGTTTGGTTCCCATCCTGTCTGGTTTGCAAATTTCTTTATCTCAGGCCTAGATTCATGGATATATAGGATATTCTTGTTATTTATCCTCATCTCTAAAATGATCCCGCGTGGATCGTATTTCCATGTGAAATTCATGAAGAATTTCATTTCCTTCAGCAGCCTATTTTCTTCCTCCCCGGTGCCTCGAGTGTTGCATATGAAAGACCCAATCTTCCCTTTGATTATGAGCTGTTGCTTTTTCTTTAAAGACACAAAGTGAATATCATCCAAGTTGATCATCTGCCTTATGTATTCTAGAGAAAAAATTCTGACAGGTAAGTATTTGGACAGTTTATATGGGGCCAACTCGCACCCATAGACTCTGATTTCAATGTGATTTTGGTACAGGTACCAATCACCAGTCTTTGTATGATTCGAGAGATGTAGGATCCTCTGAACTTCATCACTAATCCTGGGTTCGGGTCTGCCGCTGAGCATGCTCACCACTATATGGTAGAATTGATCGATGAACTGCTTGAAACTGAATTCCGTGGAGTTATGTCTAAGTAGGGAAGTCCATGCAGTTACTGCCTAGGGTCTGCCATCTCTGTCCATCTTCTGCATGGAAAAATCAAATTTGTCCGCTTGGAAGAAAACGAACAGGTATGCTAGTATGGAAGAATACCGGAACATGCCTTCTATTGCGAAATTGACAAATTGTTCGTGAATATTGTTCGCCAGGAATATGCTAAAGTCGAACTATGTAGTAGGCTTCTCGTCGGTGGAGAAAATAGACAAAAACCCCAGAGTGGGTTCATCTACCCACTGATCTAAATAATAACCCAACAAGGCACATAGGGACATAATAACCTCGTTTCCTTTGGTTGAGAACATGGAGGAAGGATAAGGGGGATTTGTAGCAGGGAGCTAAGTGGATTGTGGAAGAAAAAGCTCAAATATTTGAGCTTTTTGAGGAAACGTCATCTTCTGGTATAACTCTGTAAGGATTTCAAGGTTAAGAGGTGATGTGGAGTCGGCTCGAGATATTTGCATCATTTGGTCGATGGTTTCTGGCATGATGAGGAAGAGAACTTCCCCTGACGAGGATACAATGGCTCTTTTCTTGGGAATATAGTGGGCTTGGCACTTGAGGGTGAACTCTGGGAAATGATGAATCTGGGGGAAGAGATACAGGGGTCGGTTGGACTCCTAGAGTCTAATTTTGTCACTCTGGTCCAGGAAAACTTCTTTAAGCCATGATTGAAGGTCTGCGAAGTCGAAATCACACTTACTGTTTGTGATTAAATAGTCTTTGTCGGCCAATGGAATCCTGTTGAGATCGACAGGAGGTGGGAAAAATGGATTCTCCTATCCTTCTGTTTGTTTTGATTTTGGTGCCACTACTGTAAAAATACCTGGAAATAAAACAATGTTAGCGGGGACGACTATAGATGGGGGAGACTGACTGTAATGGAGAAGAAAACGGGGTAAATTCTCCGGTGCGATGAGTGGGTAAATGGTGAAGGAATGAAGAGTGAGGGTAATTTTGAGTAAACGGGTATCCGTTGGGCGCGAGGGACAGGTCAGCTGGTTAACGGATAAGTTATCCAGTAATAAATGGCCAACGGGTCTTTTAGAATGTGAGATGGCAGGTGAAAACGACTGAGGGATATGGATGGGTGATGTGGCGATTATCGATTGGGGGAAAAAATCATGGTGAGGGGACTTGCCATGAGTGAATGAGGGAGAAGGACTGACAGAGTTATGGGATGTGAATCTTATGGAAAGGTGGATGATGACGTCACGAGGTGACAAGGTATGTCAGATAGTAGGAGGCGATGGGACTCGGGACCAGTAGATTTATGCCACGTATTGATAGGGGGCCCGCTAGAGTAAGATTCCATTTCGGACCCCCCCCACCGTTAAAGTTAGATCAGTTGGGGGGGTCCGAAAAATACCTTGGGTCGTCGACCGCAGATCCGTGCACGCTCTTTAACACACATTCCGGACCCCCCCCCCCCCTCCATTAAAGGCAAAATGGATAGGGGGGTATGGAATCCAATACAGACTGTAGATCTAAGTGCCAAAACTTGGGCCGTCCATATGCATGCATGCATTATCAGCGATTCTGGACCCCCCCCTCCGTTAAAGGTAGAACAATCGAGGGGGGTCTAGAAAGATTTGTCCACCATAGTTCTAGGCACGATCATCTATGTCGTTTATACATGAGCAATGCATAAATGTTGGTGTGAAAGCGTATGCGCCCTGAAAAACTTAGGATAAGAGCATCTCATGGGTTTTTCCCAAGCTTTTACATCTTTACATCACCAAGGGGTTAGGAAAACAACTTTTCGAGCATCCAAAACATGGTCCAACATTGATCATTGAGCTGGTTTTATTGAAGTAAAGCAAACTAGCCTATGTTCTAACCTAACTTCCTAGGACAATTAGCCCAGATTAAACTGTTGGGCTAAGAACTTACTCTACCCTAGGGCTATCTGACCAAGATTATACAATCTGGCCAGATTTATTCACTAACTAACCTAGATCACTTGGATAAGATTAAACAGTTTAGGCAAGCTTATTCACTATTCCTATCAACATCAATTTAAAATAACTTGGCCATGCTTGAAAGGTATGGACCAAGTCACTATTATTGCATGGGGCTCTTATTGAAATTCTTTTATGCCCTCTTTTTTTTTTTTTTTCTTTTCTTTTTCCTTTTTCTTTCTTTTCTCTTTTATTTTTCTTTCTTTTCTCAAATTATTTACAGAATGAAAAATCATTTGATAAACAAAAAACACTAGAGAGATAACGTTCTAGTCACCAGTTGATCCTATAAATTATAGGGTGATAACAACATATACCAGAACCCTGGATGTCTTGCAATCCCTTTGTCCCAATCTTTCCTGCGAGTATGGGCTCAGATGCCGCAACCCCGAATCCTTTTTATGGCCACACTGAATCTTCTAGATTTGTAAAAATTAATGAATGACCCTGTGCTTCATGATCCATTATGGCCCCCCATCCACACCAATCTTCCTTCGAATGTTCCGAAATTTGAAGGAAAGACTGACAAGGATTCGTGTGATCATGTCACTACTTTTCATATTTGGTTATCGTCTAACTCCCTGAATGACGATTATATTATTTTGAGGCTATTTCAACACATCCTCATGGGGGTCACCATGAAATGGTATATTGAGCTATCGGGGGTAACATACAAAAACTTTAATCAGATGGTTTTGGTATTTCTCAACCACTTCCAATTGTCGGTTCATTACGATGCCAGCATAGAACTTTTGTCAACCCTCTTCCAAGATAAAGCCACTCATATATCGAAAGATATCCAAGAGTGGCATAGACATAATAGGTTGATCAAAGCCTACATTCCTCCATATTTTCTGTTGGAGTAGTTCCTTAAGTCCTTATTTCCTTATATTTCAAAGGATGTCTCTACATCCATAGTAACATTTGAGGAATAAGCTATTTTCAAAGCCCAACAATTGGACCTCATATATGCTCAATCTAGGATGTTGTATTAAATTCTTCCTGAGGCGTTGTGGTTGAACTATGACCCTATACAAGACTTGAGCCTCATGTCGATGGCATCATAGGTTCTACAAATGCTAATTCTATAGATTTTGTGATGAACCAGTTGATATATTTGTCTCTAAGTCATCCTGTAGTAGGACAAGCTTCAACTTCATCCTCCACTCCCACTCAATCGATGAATGTCCATTCTATAAAGTTGTCATCCAACCCAAATGGTAACCAAAAACTAGGAGGGAATAAAAGGAAAGGATGAGGTAACAATTGTAAGGGTGGGAAAAGTAATAATTAATCCAAGGGCGACACTAACAATGATAGATCGAATAATAATGTTGGTGAGGGAAAGAAAGAAAAATGGAAGGTGAATTTTCCTTGTAAACTTTGTAAAGATGATCACCTTATCGAACCATGCCCCAAAATTGAGGAAGCCTTGAGGCTCTTATCGTAGTTTCCCACAGTGCTAGAAAATCCATTTCCTTATAATCAACAAATGGCCTCGAGGACTTCCAACACCGGAAATGCATTGAGCGGGAGTCAAAACCCATTGACACATGAAGGTGGCCATCTATGTGTCAATATGGCCAAGTCTCAGAATGATGGAGGCACTCAATATCGTGATTACAGTATTCATAGAATGTTGTTGGTCCAAAGTCTCCTCCTCCTCTAGAAACATCCTTACAAATCAAAAATTCAGAACCTCTGCCTCATATTCCTAAAGGATTACTAAAGCACTCTGACCACAATCCTAATGCCAGATATTTCCATAACTATTCAATTTTCGAAGATCTGGGTCAAACCCCTTGCGTGATGTCAGCTTTGGAGGTTCTCTATACATGTCCTTCATAGAGGAAAACCTTGTTATATGCATTAGGATCTCTAGACCCATGTGGCTCAAAGGTTATTAAGTTTTACATCATGGATGTTAGGCCTCTTTTACCTTACCACGTGGAATTTCAAATCCATGTGGAGTACATGAAAATTACCATCAAGCGCACTGCAATTGATGAAGGTGTTGCGATGTGTGTGATTTCCCTAACATGTTGGAAAGCCATTAGCTCTCTTACTCTATCCCAATCTATGACTATGTTGACAACATTTTATGGGTGTTCATTTCGACCCCACAAAATTATCCCCGCTTTTTCAGTCCAGTTAGGTGGGAAGACAGTGGAGGTTGATGTCGAGGTGGTTGATGCACCCCTTGAATATAATTTACTTCTAGGGCATAATTGGACTTATTCCATGACAATTGTTGTGTCATCTATTTTCTTCACTTTATGTTTTCCTCATGAAGGGAAAATAATGACAATTGATAAATTGTCCTTTGCACATGCTAGTCCTAATGCATCATTTGGACCTTCGATCCCTATGATGAACAATTATTAGCAGGAAGCTGAGGATGTTGGTGTCGAAATGTATTCCTCTCTCATGGGTAACATTTATTTCATGGCACCAATTCACCATATTCATGCCATTTCCAGTGAGTCTTCGTCGTCGATGAGGTCCATTCCTTTCTGTACTTCGTGTTTCAACAACCCTTGGACCCTACCTTCCCCGACTATGTCGTATGAAGGTTATTCAGACATTGGGATGTACATGCCACTGTCAATGGAAGAAGTTCTATATCAGTCTATTCTTGACGCTACTACTGACCCAGATCCTTTATCCTCATAGACGAAAAATGTGGATCATGTTCTAGATCTCGTATGGGTCATACAATCATATTTTTCACATGATTTCCTCGACGATACTTTACCTTCGTATGAACCCATATTATAGGCCATGTATGGTCCTGATAGGCCTTGGGACGATATGCATCATCACTACTATTTCCTCCCAGAGATTGTTAGGATTGAACATGATGAATTTAGATCTACCTTGAGTGAGATGGTCATTCATGTTGTGGTTCCATTAGGTACATGGTATTTATGACGAAGGAAATATGGACAATATTTATCCTACTGTCACGATTGACATCTCTCATATTCTCAGAAAAATTGAGAACATATATATTAGTGCAGATTATTCACATGAAAAAATTCATATCTACACCAATCTCTTCAAAAACATTTGTGATATATTCTCTTGGTCATATGAAGAGATGCTAGGGATCGACCCCATTATTGTCAAACATGATATTAAAAACTATCCATATGCTAGACCTGTTCAACAATTTTTTAGAGATGTTAATACTAGGAAGGCCCCTACTATTAAGGCAAAGGTAGAGAAGCTACTTAGTGTTGGCTTCATCTACCTGGTTCCCTTTACTGAATGGGTTTCCAACCCCATTCCTGTAAATAAAAAACAAGGAACCATCTATGTATGTATGGATTTTCAAGACCTAAACAAGGCTTGTCCTAAAGATGACTTCCCGACTCCTTTCATTGACAAAAGTCTTGACGAGTGCGCGAGAAGTGAAGTCTTTTCTTTTGTGGATGAATTTTCGGGGTATAATCAAATTCAAATCAAACCCAAGGATCAACATAAGACAATGTTTATTTGTCCTTGGGGTACTTTTGCATACCAGAGAATGCATTTCGGCCTTAAAAACACTAGAACAACCTTCCAACGTGCCATGACCTTTTATTTTCATGATATCAAGCATATTGTCAAATCTTACTTAGATTATCTTGCTGCTCACTCTCGCAAGAGAGTAGATCACTCCACTCACCTTTTATTAGTATTTGAGAGATGTCATTACTATCACATTTGATTGAACCCTCAGAAGTTCATATTCTGCATTATATCTAGCCATATTTTAGGATTCTTAGTGTCTGAGCATGGCATCATGGTATATCCTATGAAGGTTGATGAAATACTTCAATTGCCTCCTCCACGCAACATTCAACAACTTCAAGGTTTACAAGGGAAGGACAATTTCATGTGTCGGTTCATAGTGAACTGTGCCAATTTAACTAAGGGTTTCATTCATATTTTGAAGAAGGATACTCTGTTTATATGGGATGCGTGAGTCCAAGACTCCTTTTATTCTCTTAAGAAAGCTTTGGTATCGTCACCTATGCTGAAGCCTCCAGACTACAGTAGAGACTATTTTCTTTATATCGTCGCATTCGAAGGGACGGTTGGTATGGTTCTAGTTTAGGAGGATGATGATCTCCATGAGCATATTGTCTACTATCTCAGTCGAAACCTATTTGGTACTGAACTTAAATACTCTCACGTAGAGAAACTAGCCTTGGTCACTGTACATTCGGTTCAAATATTACGACA
This sequence comes from Picea engelmannii, assembly GCA_009831015.1. NCBI lineage: Eukaryota > Viridiplantae > Streptophyta > Pinopsida > Pinales > Pinaceae > Picea > Picea engelmannii. The sequence continues at coordinate 248,165 of ML783947.1, read as the reverse complement.
TTATATATTAATTTGAAAAACTACCATAGTTGCAGATATCAACCCACTTCAATACGTCCATACTAGGCGTATCATAGGGGGGAAATACAATAAGTGGATTTTTATTTTGCAATAATTTGATCTCGATTTCTCTTCTGCTAAGTCTAAGAAATCACTAGTTTTTTTTGAGTTGATATCATACTTCCCTCGACTAGATGAGGACATTTTTAATGAAGATTCATTCGAAGATAAACATATCTTCCTTATCACATCTTCAATCCCCTAGTATGGAGACATTCTAATTTATCTTCAAACCTTGAAGCTACCCCAACATCTATCGAGAGACAATCGATGACGTATACATCATCAAGCTAAAAACTACCTTATCATCGACGACACTTTTTATAGTCGAGGAATAGATAATATTTTACATCATTTCTTGAATCATGAGGAAGTTGATTATGTTCTCAATGAATGTCACAGTGGGCCTTGTGGTGGTCATTTATTTGGGCTAGCAACAATCCAAAAATTATTGCAAGCATGTTATTTTTGGCTATCAATTTTTAAATATTTTGTTGAAGTGTTCAAGAAGTGTCACCCTTTCCAGGTTTTCACTCGGAAAATGTACTCGGACCTAACCCCTCTTCACCTAGTCATCACCGTTGGTCCCTTCACCAAGTGGGTGGTAAATTTTATGGACTGTAACCCAAATTTGGCTGGGGGGAGCCAACATATTATTGTGGTTGTGGATTAATTCACTAAATGGGCAGAGGCCATGCCTATCATTAAATTTGATGGTAATACTAAAACATTCTTTGTATTCAACCAAATTATAGCCCAGTTCAGAATGCCAAGAGAGATTTCCACTGATCATGGAAGTCACTTTTAAAATGAAATGATGAAAGAGTTAGCATCAAAATTGGGCTTTAAGAAATATCATTCTTCCCCTTACTGTCCCCAGGAAAATGGACAAGTAGAGGCGGTGAATAAATATCTCAAGACCATATTGAAAAAAACTATTATCCAGAGTAAATTAGACTAACATCTAATGCTTTACCATGCATTTTGGGCATATCGAACCTCGGTAAATAATTCCACTGGTTTCTCTCCTTTTCAGTTAGTACATGGAGAGGAGTTGATTCTTCTGATTGAATGTGAAATACCTTCCCTCAAGTTGACAATTGAACTCCTATTTGACACATTCGATCTTGAAGAACACCTTGTACACATAGAGCATCTCGATGAGCAACGTGGAGATGTCTCTACGGCTATCGAAAAAAATAAATGATGTGTTAAGTTTCATTATGATAAGTCTCTCTATCCTTGGTAGTACACTGAGGGTGACTTGGTTCTCCTGTATGACCAAGCCAAATAACCGTTGGGGGTAGACAAGTTCAACCCCATGTGGCACAGTCCTTATATCATGCGACGTGTCTTAGAGAAAGGATCCTATGAATTGGAATATTATGAAGGGAATATGCTAGATGATCCCAGAAATGGGCTCTACCTTAAAAGGTATTAAACTTGAGCCCTCAATCTTGAGCGTGACCTTTTGTATGCTAGTGTATCTTAGTGTATATACATCTTTTTCTTTATGTCATTGACTTGCTTATCAAGTTTTCCCTTAGTTGGAATATTTCAATGGATTCTTCATTTTACTTAGGATTTGTGGATGGTTCCTGTTATCGGAAAAATCAGTAAGTGTAGACACAAAGTAATCTCCCTAACTTCAACAAGAAGCTAGAACAAAACAGGGCAGATACAAGTTTCTCCTTAGATTTCATTATAATATAAACTAGTTCAGAGAGGGACAAATGACATACCATTTAAATGACGTTTGATCCTCGCTAGTGTCGTCCTTTCTCCATTCTTGAATTTATGGGATGGTGAACCTGGTAAGAAGCAAAAACCAACAAAGGGAGAGAAAAACGATATATGTATTCCAATGATGTCTATGTATAAGATCAAGGATTTATACAATACAAGTAGAGACACCTTTATAGGGAAGAAATGTATTACTACATTATATTGAATGAAAGTGGAGAATAAAAACCATGCCTTGATGTTACAAGGTCCCTTCCAATGGCCCTTTTCTTCAACACACACACATTTTATCCAATTATTTTGATGAAGATCATTCACAACTTGACTTGGAGAGATAAAGCAAAGCTATCACAAGTACAATCTTCAGCATAATTCTTCATGCATAAGCGAGCCTAGACTTTCCCATGAGAGATCCATATTTATATAGGATGAAAGAGGGATGGATGAGGATATTAGGATGATCCCACTAAATTAGAGAAGTGATTAAGATCCAAAATGATCAGAGGCCACCTCATCTTCTAGAAGATTCCATTCTAGAACTTTCATGAATTTCACCTTTTCTCTTGTTTGGGCATCGTCACACCCTATGCATACATAGCATGCGGCAATGTCATAGTCCATTTTTGGTGTAGCATGTGACAATCAGGCATCATCGCACCCCAAACATTTAGCAGGGTGCGACGATCTCCTTAGATATGGTTTTTTTGGGAAAAGAAAGATGATTCACTCTTCTCATGGAGAAAGTCTCATTTAGTATCTTCAGGGAACATAGAAGTGAGTTATGCACATATCGTCAATTGATCACATGGGTGACCAAAATAATGTGTAACACAATGCCCTAAAAGTATGAATTTGGAATGTGTGACAGTTGAAATACTTTGTAGAATGAATGTGTGTGTAAAAATCTAGGAGCGCATTGGTAGGGAACCTTCAAACAATCAAGCATCTGCATAATAATATACCATCTTCCAAGGTAGGCATTCCCATACTCAGACTATAAGTGACTCTAATCATAAGTTTCAAGTGAGTCATGGCCACCAAACATACACTTTGGATTCATGTCATCATGATTCAACATAGCCACGAGAAATACATTGTGGATCTACGTTCTAAAAATTCAAATTTGGACATAGCCACGAGACATACACAATGGATCTATGTGTCAGTAAAAACTTATTAATACTCCACCACAACCTGGATTTATATGGTGAGATCCAAGGTCTTCATTTCCATTGTCTCGAAATATGAATCTAGCCTTGTGATTACAAGTGTTGAAGTCGAACATGGTAGAAACCACTTGATTACCGGTCATTAATGGATACTGTTAAAAATTGTGAGGGAAATCACCATTTATGTCAATGATTCCCGAGGTACTATGGTACAATCCAACTAATGTGAATAAATGATCTGAATTCGAACACTCGGTGGAATATTCCAATTAGGGGTCAATCATGTAAACCCACTGTTGAAAGCGAGGAAACCTACCATTGAGGCATGCAGGTTCCAAGGTACTAAATGATATCTAAATATAATTTTGTTATCGGAAAAATTGATAAGTGTAAACAAACACTAATCTCCCTAACTTCAACAAGAAACTAGAACAAAACAAGGTAGAATACAAGTGTCTCATTAGATTTCATTGTAATATAAACTAGTTCAGAGAGGGACAAATGACATACCATTTAAACGACATTTGATCATCGCTAGTGTCATCCTTGATCCATCCTTGAATTTATGGGATGGTGAACCTGTTAATAAGAACAAACCAAAAAAGAGAGAGAACAACTATATATATATTCCAATGAAGTCTATGTATAAGATCAAGGAGTTATACAAAAAAAGTAGAGACACCTTTATAGGGAAGAAATGTATTACTGCATTATATTGAATGAAAGTGTAGAATACAACCCATGCCTTGATGTTTCAAGGTACCTTCCAATGGCCCTTTGCTTCAACACACACACCTTTTCTCCAATTATTTTGATGAAGATCATTCACAACTTGACTTGGAGAGCTAAAGCAAAGCTATCACAAGTAGAATCTTCAACATAATTCTTCATGCATAAGCCAACCTAGCCTTTCCCATGAGACATCCATATTTATATAGGATGAAAGAGGGATGGATGAGGATATTAGGATGATCCCACTAAATCATAGAAGCGATTAAGATCCAAACCGATCAGAGGCCACCTCATCTTCTAGAAGATTCCCTTCTAGAACTTCCGTGAATTTCACCTTTTTCTATTCTTTAGGAATCATTGCACCCTATGCACAGGAAGCATGCGGCGACGCCGCAATCCAGTTTTGGTGCAGCATGCGGAGATTAGGAATCATCGCACCCCAAGCATTTAGCAGGGTTCAACGATCTCCTTAGATATATTTTTTTTAGAAAAAGAAAGATGATTCACTCTTCTCATGGAGAAAGTCTCATTTAGTATCTTCAGGGAACATAGAAGCGGGTTATGCACATATCATTAGTTTATCACAGGGGTGACCATAATAATGTGTAAAAATTCTATTCTTCATATGCGGAAAATGGCTTCCGCCACTTGGGTCATTTACTCACTCGAGGGCCAATTGGTGTATTCAAGTGGCTTTCGTCTAGAGCCATCATCGAATAATGTGGTTGAGTATAATGACGTTATAAAGCTATTATACGACGCCATTTAACATGGTTTTTGGTATTTATAGGTTTGTTTGGACTCCTAGTTAGTCGTATGTCAGTTAAACCATAGTTATTGTGTGCGAGATCCTAGTCTACTCTGATGATTTCTATGGGTACAAATTTTGGAACGATGCTTTGATTTTATTACTTATAATCACATACCTAGAAGTTTTGATCATGTATCTGATGTATATGCTAATTATATTTTAGATTTCCATTTGTCACATAGTTAAGAAAATAAAACACATTCATGCATGTACACATTGTAACATATATACGTAAATCCAAATACCAATTTTTTTTATATTTCATCCTTTCGAGTTCAAAAAATATGGTCTCATAGTACAAAATGGTTCTCACACACTCAAAATAAATATATGGACGGTATATAATATTACCATGGAACCTATTCCTGTGGTGCCGAATGTGTATCATGATATCACACTACAACATTTTCAAGATTTCTAAAGAGTCACACCCATGCACGAGGTACACCCACCACCTTCCATTGCATCGCATCTAGCAGATCCTCCACTTGAACAATAAGAATCCTATGCATCAATAAAGATAGGTTCCCATGCACATTCTACAACACTCTCCCTACATATCCTCCCACGTTCTCATATCCTCGGGCCCTCTGCCAATGTCATGGGAATCTCTCTGACCATCACAGACCCACATCTACGTAACAAATAAATTGTTAGTACTGAATAACATACCAAAATATTTGCGTTTTTTTTTTATTGAAAAAAAATGAACAATATAAAAACATTTCTTACCAATATAACTATAGGAGAAACCTGGTGGAAAAGGAATGTCTATATCCCCTCTGTAGTCAATCCCATCATAAGGGTAGTCATCAATGGCTATGACCTGTCAGCGCCACCAGAAAAAGAACTCATCATTGTAGGGGGTTGGCACCCTACCACCTCCTAGCCGCCTCATCACGTTGGTCCACCATGAAATGTATGGATCACCCTATCCATGTGGAGTAATCTCTACTCTAGGGCTAAATCCTAGAACCATCTCAAAGAAAAAACTACAAATAATTGATGAAAATCCAAAATTTCTCATTTTCCCTTGTTTGCAATCCATCAACCGGCTCTTCATGTTATCCAACAGTGAGGTACACCAGTCATAAACAATGGGTATTAAACACTCCACCTCATAGAACATGAGTGGCCTTGATTCTTGGTGTAATGAGCCCAACCCCAAAATCTATGTAAGTACAAGCATGCCAATCTTTAAGCTCAGGTTCTCGATTTCCCTAATTGGGAGTTGGCTCCCTACTTTATCTGTTCCTACAACAGAGTGGGTGGCAATGAACTCCCCCATTGTCATACCACCCCCAACCCCTTTGGCCTTGATATTCACTACCTCTCCTTGACGCGACAATCCTACGATGAATTATATAGTTTCCACTTCAATCCTTAATGGTTTCCCATCAAGGTTGAAGGACTATGTCTTTGGATCCTAGTAGTTTACTAGAGATTGGAGTAACCTCACGTGATCCCTCATTCCCTTGAGAGCCTAAAATTTATAAATAAACATATTGTTAAATCTTGTGGGACCCCTGCATCCCTTCCCACAACTGCATCTATCTCTTCATTCTCCATCTCCCTCCATTCAATCACCATCCTGCAGAGGAGAAACCATTTTGTTTTAGTTAAAACCTTTCAAAAATGTTGATCACAGACTTGTACATGAGATGACTTGTTAAAAATCGTGTATAGGTATCCATACACGCATGTAGGCTTCACTTTTCCCATGTATACGGGGTCGTATATGTGACTCGATGAACTGTCACCTGCGTACACCCTAATTTCCATATTAGGCCCTTTAATACTAAAAAAATAGGGCCTAAAATTGAAATTTAAACCATTGAAATTGAAGTATAAGGGATGGGTAATTACTTGGTCCATATGGTTGTTTATTCTATTGATTGTAGCTACTATAATAGACACTTGTAGATCGTGGGGAAAATGGCTTAAAATGCACTATGTGGGTGAAAAAACGCAAATGGTATGGTAAAATGGTTTATTTTTACTATTAGTAGAAATTGTTTTGCCCACTTCCTTTAGTTTGTCCTAATTTTTGATCTTATGGACTAATAATGCAGTGGAAAGATTTGGTTTTTGGTAGTTTTTTCCAGGATTTTTTGTGGTTTCCAGCATCATACCTCATGTTCATGCCTTCGACAGGTATATTCTTTCACAGACATATAAGATAGGTTGTCACTATGTTTTTCACACTTTCATCATCCTATGACCGTGATACATACACCCTAGGTACGATCCCATTTATTAGTGACACTGGACCTTCTTAGTACTACTAGAAGTATCATTATTAAGTGGTAGAGGCTTACCAAACATGGGTTCCCTAGTTATAATCTTTGTGCTATTTGGTGCCCATGCGAAAATTATTCCATAGGATTGGGAGTTAATTATAGTTTTGATATGACTTTGCGTTCGAACCCCATATTATTACTCAGAAGAATTTTGACCATTACCTATGGGACTCTCCCCGAGTCTTGGTTAATCTCTTTTCTAACTCTCTAAAAAATGAAAAGATTGACAAGTGAACTTGTCTCTTTCACACTCCTTAAATGAATTTGAAAGGGCGTGTATTTGGTGTAAGTTTAACCCTTTTTCGGACCAAGTAGACTACTTACGAAAAATGAATACTCTAGTCACCATTGGCTAGAAGATTTCTCTTGGGTATTATTTTATACTTTTTTGGGCCTAGGAGACTAAATCTATGAAAAAGGGACATTCTTTAGAGTTAAGTTGTAATCACATTCCATCATCCTGCTTGCGATATTGAGCCTATTTATGGTTCCTTCTTTCTCGTTATAAGCCTCTTAGATCAACAATTTGCATCACTAGCCAAGAAGAGCCTTTTATATATCCTTTGCAGCTTGTCACCATTTACCCTAAGAGGAAACATCCCCCTGAGTGGCCATGCCCTAGATGCACTTACTTTCATTGAACATAGGTATGTTCCACTGTTTGTAGATAGTTTCTTACTCGCGACACTCATTTCCTCTCTTGTATCATAGCATTTCTTTGCTTATGAAAAAAAAAAAGACGGGTGAGAAAAGAATATTATCTCATATCGGCAACAATCGAGTCACCTTTGAACTGAGCACAAAATTTTGAGTCCACTCTCATCCAAAGTTTGGGTTTATCATGATGTTAGGAATCTAAGCTCATTATTTAGAGGTTACTCTTCCTACTGGTTATTCTTCTAGTCCCTATGGAGATTGTTTTGATGCCTCATGTATCAAAAAAGTTTATCATCAAGTCTATGATTCCTGAGTTATCCATAAGTCTCATGATCTTGTTCAAATGAGGTCAATAAGACTGTGTCGACCATTTCTCAGAACTCTTGAATTTTCATGTCGGCCATACCCTCGGTGTATCTAAGAATCACATGAAGTTGTAGTCCTACCATGTAGCCTGGTCCTACTTTCATTATGGGTAGGTAACCTTGAACTCAACAGTTGACATCTCCTCATTGGTTTCTGATTGGGGGGTTTACCTTGTGTTCGACAAGAAGAAATCTATTCACACATTGGTATTCATGTAGTTTCTTGGATTCCATTAGTCTTATTTGTGGTTTCCTCACCTTTGTTAGAATCTTTCCTTATTGGATACTATATAGAGGGTCTCTTTCATGCACTACTTGCATCTGGTGCATGCGAGAGATTCATAGGGTCGTTGGTTCATGAACATCCTATTCGTTCAAGATCCTCCTAATCATTAAGTTATTTATTTGTACCTCGTGTTGAATGATGAGAGATGCCCTAATTCTCTCTTTTAAACGGGTCTCCTTCCATCAACTTCAGCTCATCTATTCTAGAAATGAGACCTAGAGTCCAATGAGTACCTAGAGGCTTGTAGTCATTAGTGGCACATTCTCTCGCCATTGAAAGTTGGGAATACATCAATGTCTCTTGATATACGGATTCTTAAAGTGTTCGAACTCAACACCCTTATTCACACTTGTAGAATGTACTTGGTGCCTTGATACCTACTTTCATTATCAGTAGGTTGTCTCACGTTTGTTAATGGTATACCTTAATGACTAGTAATTAAATGAAGTCTCATTGTGTTTGACCTCAACTCCTCTATTCACATGATGCAGAATTTCACCTTCGACGGATAGTGCAAAATACGTCCACCTTACAGTAGCAACATTCCTAATCTATTTATTTCTTTCATTGGACTAGTACCTATATGAATTCAATGATCACGATAGATTATATTCTACTTCATTGTATACAAATATATTCATATTGATTTTGAGACTGAATTCCACTGTGCCTTGTTCGTGACTATGAAATCATATGGCATATTTCCTCTTTGAATTTCCTATTCATGGCCATGAACAACTATTTGATATATTTCCACATGGATCTGCAGTGTAATTCAAATTGGCATCCATGTGTACAAAGTCATTATGAATTGTAATATTCTCATGGGTAACTAGCACTTCTAGTCGAGTCTCCATTAATCCACTTCCGGGAATTATAATGTGTTTTGGCCATCACAGATACTCCTCTGACCTCACACATTAGGGGTCATTTGTTACAACAAATTTTTCCTCACCCCATCCAACTTTCTTGGACGACCTTTCCATTTCCCTATGCAGACTTGAAGTCCTCTTTGTACCTTCCAGATCCAAAAAATAATAATTTTCCACATATACGCACCCTATCATTTATACAACGAGTGTATATGCAGGTTGCTCCACTACAACCCGTGTACATCGGGTTTGGTGCTCAAAATTAAAACTAATGCCAGGTTTCCATGCCATGTCACAAGATCCATGATCCTTGACCTTCCATATAATGGAAATTCTCTGACTCATCTATTCAGTTCCATTTGAAGGCTATAAATTGATCCATATCCAATCCTTGAAAGGAATTCAACATTTCAACTTTGAGAGAAGAGACACTCTAGATAAATTTCACTTCATATTGAGTCTGCATCCCTTTGTCCTTGAAAGTATGAACTCCTTATTCAGCCCCCAAGATCTTCCTTCTTTGTGATGGAGAACCTCATTGACTCCTTTATATGAGATTTCATTTAGTGGAGGCCCTACTGGAGGGACTTAGTTTCTCGGTTTCGATATGTGTCATTACAAAAGTTTATCACCTATGTACTTCTGATGATTATTTTAATAGAAATACTCTTTTCTTGTCTAATTGATATCTTGCAAATATTTGAATTATTATTCCATGGGCGTATTTGTCATGTATTTTAATGGATTATGCTAATATATATGCTAAGATTATATGTTATCACCATATTCTTGCATATCTTGGTTTTTGAGGAGCATTTGTAGGTATAAATCTTTGAGTTGTGTACTCAACTGTCTTCTTCATCGAACGCCCAGACGAGGTAGGCTCTTGGCCTTGTCTTGTTAGCATTTCATTTATTTAACATATTTGGGATTATAGTTGATTTCTGCATGTCATTCTGTCTGTTGTGGTTTACCCCATTACATAGAGATATTTTTCTTGTAACAAACACAATGCATCAAGTTATGATCATAAGGAGAAAGAATTGAATCTAGGGAAGTTTACTTGATATTCCAATCAGTTAATGCCTCAATTATTTGCATTCAAATGATTATTTTTTATATTTTATTTGGAGTTAGTCTCATCTATTGTATGTCAAATGTTATTAGGTACCAAGCGAATGACGATCCCGCTTAGCATTCTCACGATGAAATCTACAACTAAAGCTGATAAAGGATAAATAACGAAAGATGTGCAAATGATGGAGGAGAAACACATAAAGTATCATGCGAATGTATGAAGCAGGGATATTTAAAATCCATGACTATCGATTGTCAAACTCAGGATGAAAAATATGCCCCTACACCCAAATTGAATATTCATGATGCATAATACACATATGGATGAAATCCATGTCGACTCACTAGCACTAGGAGAGAAATTCGAAATGTAATCATTGCCCTTATTACTCATAATTACAAAGAGGATGAGGAAAAACGTTGGAAGACAAAAGGTCACTGAGGGAGATGAAAGTCCAAAGGTCTTATTGAACCTCAATAAATACTAGAATAGAACCCAAAGAAAGGGATTTTGGCTCTTCAAACATTGTACACCTATGAACTACTTCGGGAATACAGTGTCAACTTAAATTGGAGTGTTTTCCTAAGAGTTTTCATGTACTATTGCTGAAACTGTTAATACAGAGAATCCCTCAAGGCCAAATTTTGACTGAGAGAAGAACTTGCATGTGTTGTTGTTTTGCTATGAACTATTTCAAGAAGAATATTTGTAGTTCACATGGGCTCTAAGATAATATTTGTTTATGGAATATTCTGATGCAATATACGTATTCTTGCATTTTTGTCTTTCTTTCTTATATTACATGTCCTGAGCGAATGAGTTGTGAATGTACGCACTCCCCGACATGGAGGAGTGTACATTATTTAGGGGTGTAAAGTCTTCATGGGGTATAAATGCAACTGAAAACAAAGACCTCTGAATCAAGAAGATAATCAGGCTCCACAACCAACAATCTCCCACTTGGAGACTCATCTCAATAACTCCACCGCTGTTGTATCTGCTGGACTATGAACCTTCTTGGCCCTGAAAAATTTATCATATTCACCTTCATGCTTAAATACCAATTGAAACTAAGCAGGAACTTAGTTTCTCCTTGGTTATTCCCTTAGTTAACATGTCTGCAGGATTCTGGGTAGTGTGTATCTTTTCCAACTTCAAATGTCCATCTTCCAAGATAGATCATATGAAATGGTACCTAAGTTGTATATTCTTAGTCATTGAATGGAAGAATGAGTTATTTGAAAGATGAATGGCACTCTCACTGTCACAATACAACATGCTATTCTCCCGCTTCTTTCCCAATTCCTCCATAAACCTATGTAACCAAATCATCTCTTTACTAGCCTCTATAGCAACAACATACTCTGCCTCAATTGTTAAAAGTGAAACAACCTTTGGCTGTTTCGAAATCCAACTTACTTTTGTTCCACCTATGGTAAAAACATACCTTGTGGTGCTCCTCCTACTATCTTTATCACCTACCATATCTGAATCAAAATATCCTTGTAGAACAGTGTCTGAACCTCCAAAACATAATGCATAAGTAGCAATGCCTCTAAAATACCCGAGAATCCACTTTAATTCCTCTCAATGTTCTTTATCTGGATTGCTCATATACCTTCTCACAACTCCCACTGCATTTGCAATATCTAGTCTTGTGCAAACCATCGCATACATCAAGATGCCAACTGTTGATGAATAAGGGACCTTGGACATGTATTCTATCTCCTCCTGTGTCTTGGGACACATTTCTTTAGTTAATTTGAAATGGCTAGCCAAAGGTGTACTAACTAGTTTTTCATTCTGCATTCTAAACCAGTCCAACACCTTCTCTATGTACTCACCCTGAGACAATGTCAATTTGCAATTTTTCTTCTCTCTTGTTATTCTCATACAAAGTATTTTCTTTGCAGCACATAAATCCTTCATTTCAAATGAATTATCTAATTTATTCTTGAGCACATTTATATCTTGCATATTAGACCCTGCAACAAGCATGTCATCTACATACAATAGCAAGATAATATAGCTTCTATTTTCTAGCTTTTTAAAATAAGCACAGTGGTCAGAATGACATCTACTATAACCTTGTTCTATCATAAACCTATCAAACTTCAAATACCACTTCCTTGGAGGTTTCTTTATACTATACAATCTCTTCTTCAACCTGCAAACCAAATTATCCTTTCCTTTGACCTTATACCCCTGTGGCTGCTGCATATAAATCTCTTCCTCCAAATCCCCATGGAGATATTTTTTTTTTTACATCTAACTATTCAATATGCAAATATTCTACTTCCTCAAGACTTAAAATAGTCCCAATTGAAGCCATTTTAACAATAGGAGAAAATATTTCATCAAAATATATACCTTTCTTTTTTGCAAACCCCTTGACAACAAGTCTAGCCTTGTACTATTTTTTTCCTCCATATTGTTCCTTCAACTTGTAAACCCATATATTCTGTAATGCTCTTTTTTCTATAGGAAACTAAACCAAATCCCAAGTTTGGTTATTTACCAGGTAATACATTTCCTCTTTCATGCCTTTCTCCCTCTTCTTTTGGTGTCTACTTGCATTTCCTCTTCATAAAATTCTAGTTCACCAGAATCATTCAACAATACATAATACAATGAAAGAGAGTATCGTTCAGGGGGTCTACTTAACTTGGTATATATTGTAACAACACTTGCAGGAGTTTGAGGTACTTGTTGCTCCTATTGTTGTACATTTTTATTTTTTGGTTCCTTTGGAATTTCTTTTTCAGTGATCTCATCAACTACTGTGTATTTTGGTTTTTCTTTTTCCTCTTTCTTTCCCTACAACTAATCTTTGTACATGAACTTCTCATTTAATATGACATCTATACTCCTAATGATTTTGTTATTTTCATAATCCCATAAGCGATAACCAAAATCATTAACACTGTATCCAATAAAGGTACACTTCTTGGATTTTGCCTCAATATTTGTTTGATTTTCTTTATCAATATGGACAAATGATTCACAATTGAAAGTATTCAAAAAAGAACAGTTTACATTTTTACTTGTCCATGCCTCCTGTAGAATTATACCATCCAAAGAGATTGAAGGTCCTCTATTTATTAAGTAAACAACAATATTTACAACATCTTCCCATAACTGTAAGGGAAAATCAGCATGCAATCTCATAATCCTTTCCTGCTCCATGATTGTCTTGTTCATCCTTTATGACACACCATTTTCGTGTGGTGTTCCTAGAACCATATTCTCTCTACGAATCCCATGGTATGAACAACAATCATCAAACTCCATGCTGCAATTCTCACCTCCATTGTCTGATTTGAGACACTTCAACTTTTTTCCTGTCTCATTCTCAATCGAGGCTTTCCATTTCTTAAAAGTATCAAAAACATCAATTTTTTTTCGAATGCAATAAACCCAAGTTTTTCTAGTTGCATCATCAATAAAAGTAACATAATAACAAGATCCACCAAGAGATGATACCTGAGCTAGTCCCCATACATATGTATGCTCAAGAAGGACAAGATTTGAGGAATATGCACATATTCATAGAATTTAAATTGATCATGCACAAAAATAACTATGGATAATTGAACATGTCATGTTGCAACATTAGTTTCAGAAATGGAAGAAGTGGAGAAGAAGTGGATATCTCACAAAGCCAAAGCAAACAAATCTGATGGACAACAAAGTGGAATTTTGGCCAACCCTTGCCCCATAGATCATAAGGCTACACAAATGAATTGGAAGACTTCAAAAAACCATGATGAGAGGTGCAATTGTCATCCAAAACTAACACAATGACCTATTTGAATGGAGTATTTTACATATTAGCTTTCACATGGATTGATAGCTTCAAGAGGCTGCAAACTTCTAGTTGGTCGGAATGTGCAAATATCCTCTAAGACGCTGGAAAAATTCAATCTACAATTTATTTATAAGTCAAATGCATTTCCTAATTACATATTGTTGATCATCACGCATCTAAATGGCATGATTTTTAAATTGCATCAAGAAATTGGACCGAATTCATCTCTCCTAATTTAACATTTTTCTTTCCATTCTTTCATCATCATATTTTCCCTTCAAAGAAATTCATTTCTTAAATTATGTTGTCTTATGATATCTGATTATATCTCATGATGTACAAACCACTCACATCTTTTTTTCTTTTTACAAATATCACTTTCACACTGGAAGTAGGTATGAATCAACTTGTATCTCTTTCCTAGATCATGAGCAGAATTAGGGGTCTTTGTTTGAAAATGAATAAGAAATATTTGGGATGTTCTGAAAACAATTAAACCATCATTGAACATAGTGGCTAATCAACGTTCATCCTTGCATATTAGTTGGTAACAAGATCCTATGTAATGGAGGAACCATACACACACTAATTATCTTCTCTCGTGAAAGGTGAAGTGTCAAAATATAAAGGATGAAAATCTAAAGGGATATCTCTATGTATCCAGGTGTATCAAATATGAAAATAAATCTCAAAATCTCGTAGTGATTGTTACACCTCAAAATTACTCACTTTGATAGTGTCGCAAGTGTCGTCATCACGAGTGTTGTAAGTGTCACATATTGTCCGCTAGTGTCACATCTTGACTATAAGTGTTTCAAGTTTCAAAAACATAATGATGCCATCTTTCATATGTCGTGCCTCTAATAACATCAAAAAGACACTTAAGACACCTCAAAGGGTGGTTTGGAAGAAGAGAAGTCACTTGACAGGGAGTACAAACCTTTTGACATTGAGAAAACCACAAAAAAATGGATTTTGGAGAGGAGTGCTCCCCTACCCACTGTTAGGGAGTGTTGGTGGTCCTTGGGAATCTTTGGGGGAATGCTTGAGTTCCCTGTGCATCCTTTTGGGGGAGTGCTACCCTTTTTTTAATCAAATTATGGGTTTGTTGAGGCAAATAAGGGAAGAATCCCTCAATTCTTGAAAGTAGTTGCATTCGAATAGATGGTCCAAGCATGATCTTAGGGGATATCCTCAACTGAAGGATAGGAATACCCAACTCATCCCAAAGATCTCTCAAGTGGTTGAGCCTCTCCAAGGTTATATAAGGAGGCCTTCTCATGGTGAAAGGGATAAGGAAGATTGAGAATTATACCTAACTGATGATCTCATAAGAAGGTATTGAAAATGGAGATTGGGAATTACATCAAACTTAGGATCTCATGAGTGAGATATTATCAGAGAAATCAATGTAGATTACTTGAGAAAAGGGGTTGGACAAGGAGAACTCGAAGAAGCTGATGCAACTTCATTTAAAGGATTGTAAGTACTTTTACTTGTTCTCATTAATATAATCAATGCTTGGCCTGTTTCTTTCAAAATTGTACTTGTTACATATGAGTTTATCTGTAGTATATGGATCTATGATTGATATAATATTAGTAGAGTAGGAAGACCATTGTATCTTTGTTTGTCCCACATGATCTATCAGGGAGCTCAGGATCGAAGCTCAGCTAGGACTTTGCGAGGAAAAACGTTGATAATAAGGTACATATATTTCTCCTCTTTCATTCATTAGCTTGATTAGATCTAAAAGGAAGTCAGTTTCCATGTTAATCACTTTTCTGTATTGGCCTTAGGAGTCTAGAGACCAAGAGGGAATCCACTTGTCCACAAGGGGATTCACCTACAACAGAAATTGGCGACTCCACTAGGGAGGAGGTTTGATTTTTGTTTCCATTCCCAGATCTTGTTTTGGCCCTTTTCCCACTGATTTGATCTTCTCCATATTGTCATGTTGATTCTTAGATTTGTTTGATTGCCTCTTTATGTCATCAGGATCACCCTGATTGACTGAATTTCCTTCATTTTTTGAGTTTTTGGGATTTTTTCTGAGTTTTTGGAGCAGAGCGCTTCCCTCCTGTTGCTTTCAGAGTGCTATCACTCCCCTGTAACCTTACATAGAGTGTTGGAACACTCTGGTTCCCCTTACACTAGAGCGCTACTCCATTTTTGTGAGAAATTCTCCAGAATTTTCATCTTCTGAAGCTATTTCTTGGTTTTGGATTTTGCTCAGGGTCCCATACTCTCAGTCCATATTAATATCATCTTTCAAACACCCTTATTTATGAGAATTAATCATCTCTTGTTTGGATTTTTGACACTTTCCCTTAACTTGCAATAAGTCTTTGTCCTTGGTGACTTAGAGTCAATTTGTCATTTTCTTCTCATTTATCCAATTGGGTGAAAAAATTGTAAGGGGATTCAAAGGTATTTTGTACCTTTCCTTATGATCTTTGAGGTATTTTATCCAAGCATTTCCTCTTGTTTGGATTGATTATTCTCTTTCTTGTTTTGATCACAACAAAGGTGTCTTTTGGTTTATGTGAAGTTTGCTTCCAAATTGCTTAAATCTCACAACTCTTGAAGTCTGATTAGCATAATAAGATTTACATCTACTGGTTATCAGTCACATACAGAAATTTTATCATTTCATTGTATTCCTTATTAAGGACTATTTCATGAGGTAATTTCATCTTGGTGTTTGACAGTGAAAGGAAAATCCTTCTCCTTCCCTTAATTAGACATTCATTGAAAGAAAATATTGCTTATAATTTCTTATGCATGTTTTGGGAACTAAGTCATAATATCATCAGTCTTCACTCTAATACACCTCTGAGTAAACAAAAACCACTAAAATCAACTCTTAACTAAAATTTATCAGACTTTTTTACATCTTTGTTAGCAAACCTACATTAGTTTAAGGTGTAGGGCTTTGGAATAGGCTAAAAGGACAAATTTCCAAAGCTATCAAACGAACTTAGCATATTGCGATAGGGAGAGAAAATCCAATTGTTGTATAGGATTTATGGGATCCCCCTCTCACATAGGGGTTACACACGAGGTCACATTCGGGTGAGTTATGGATATTACCCCTCCGTGGTTCAACTGTTTGTAGAGGTTGGATCGTATATTGGGGGTCACTTGAGGGTATACCCAAGATTATGTGTGGGAGCCTCTCAAGTTGATTTTGACTTGTTATCCTGCCCATACGTTTGGATCAAACTGTCGACTGTATCCACCCAAGGGCTTACTGTGAATTGGTGACCTTAGTAGCCATAATCGTTAGGGTCTTACACAAGGTGACAGTGAAGGGAAGTCTCACTGTACCTGAAAAAGACATTGGTCAAAATCACTCGGGCTCCTTGGAGGGTAAATCCACAATTACTGCGTGGAATCTTTCACCAAGGCATAAGTCCTTTAAGAAGGCCGCCAACATAACTAATCCACCCTCTCTATCCCCGCCTCTTCCTATTTTGATCTCACAATGTTGGAGTTCATCACCAACTAGTGGTTTCATTGTGGGAAGTCTTTGTTTGATTGTTTTCTTCTCAGATTCATAGTGTGTGTTGGTTGTGTTACTTAGTGAACCTTAGGTAAAGACAGTGTTAATGGAATCAAATACTGAGAGTACCAATGGAGGAACCCCTTATCCTGGGGAACCTTATACCTTTCCTTCTTTTGGAAACTTTGGTCCTCCATACATTGCCACACTGAGTCTTCCGGGACTCACCATCGGATTACCGGTTTGGTTGTTCCCCACTCCAATGATCTCAAATCCTTCCAATGTTTCAACTACAACTAATACTTTACATGTCAGTACACCACCCACACATCAACCTCACGTCAAATTTTCTCCTTCTTCAGCCATTAATTCTCCTTCCCTTTCTCCTTCTTCGTCTAGTGAAATCTCTAAAGCAAGTAGCCAGGTTGATCAGAAGAAGATGAAAAGGAAAGAGAAGAAGAAGAAGATCCCCAAAAAGACCAAGGCCCCAACAACATTAGATGTTGGATCTAAGCAACGAGTTACTGTTAATAGTACTGGGAGTGTTGATGAGGTCAACAAGATTAAAATAAAGAATCTGAAACCCAAATTCCCTTGTAGTCTTTGTAAGGGTGACCACTTTCTAAGGGATTACCTTGGTATTACCAAGGTCTTATAAATGTGGTCCTCCAAATCACTAGCCTCTATGGGACATGCTAGTGATGCCCCATCAACTAGTGACGTTAAGGTTGGTAAGAAGAAGACAACTATCAAATTCCCTTGCATGTTATGCAAAGGTGATCATTATTCTCACCTTTGTCCTCACATGGATGAGGCTTCTTCTATTTTGGAAAAACTTCAACTTCCCAAAGGATATCATAATTTTTCCCCCAATCCATCGTTATTTGATGGACTGGTCAATCTGGTTCCATCCCTGGTTAGTCCGGTTGATCAGGTGGTCAATCTAGTTTCCTCCTTGATTGAACCACAAACCCAAGTAGCTGATCAAGTTTCGTCATTGATCAGACCTACTCTTCATCAAAAGAGTATAACCCAAGTAGTCAATCTTTTTTCATCCTTGGTTGACCCCATTCTCCCATTAGAGAGTGACACCAAAGAGGTCTATCTGTTTCCACCCGTTGACCCATTCTCCCCTTGGAGAATGAAACCCAAGTGGTCAATATGGTTCTGTCATCGGTCGATCCCACTCGTCCTTTGACGAGTGCCAAAGTGGATGATCCAGTCCCTTCCTCAGTCAGTCCCACCCTTCCTCTGAAGGGTGCCTGTATGGTTGATCTGATCCCATCATCGGTCAATCCCAATCTTCCTCTGAAGAGTGTCTGTGTGGTCGATCTGATCCCATCATCAGTCAATCCTAGTCTCCCTCTAGAGAGTAAACCCGATACTGCTCACATTTTTCTCATTGATACAGAATCTACCGTGCTGGGGGGCATTCCTCATTCTCCTGTGAAACCCCCTCCAAGCAATGAGGCCATCCTTTTTGATTAGGGTGCACTAACCAGACCTTGTCTTCCCTCTCACATTCCTTTCCATATTACTATACAGGTTTGTGGTCGGGACGTTCCTCAAACGCTGATAGATGAAGGTGCATCCATTAGTATTTTGTCGTTTGTTGCTTGGTAACTTTAGGTTGTCCTCATCTTGCATCAGTTACACATAATCTGTTAGATTTTAATAGAATAACTAGTCCACCTTTAGGGACCCTTCCTTAGTTTCTGGTAACTTTGGGAGGGAAAATTGTCTTTATTGATGTCATGGTAGTCTGAGACCCCTTGGATTTTTCTTTAGTCCTTGGGCGAGATTATGTCGATGCCATGAGAGTGATTGTATCCACTCTTTTTCATGTGATATATTTCCCTCATGATGGAAGAATGGTGACTATTGATAAACTTTCGTTTGTTGGTCCTGACTGGATCACCTCTCTGAATGGTTCTTATATGATGACAGTATTGCCCCCGCCACATATCAATTATGTGGCATTGTCTTCCATGACTTCAACTTTCAATGACTTGGATCTGGTAGTTGACATGATGATCTCTTCGGTAGGGCTATTGGAGCACGATCTCCTTACCCCTGTCCCAACCTTGGACATGTGTTCCTTCTAGAGTGACTTTCTTCCATCCAGTGAAGATCTCTTGGAAGCCATGACCGAGTTTTATCCCTTGACATGGTGTCCTTCCAGAGCGTTATTCTCTTGGAAGCCATGATCAAGAAGAGTACACGAGCACAATTTCTCTTCTCTGTGGAAAGTTCATTAAAAAATGAAATAGAGGTCACGAGCACGGTTTCTCCTCTTTGTGGCAAGCTCGTTAAAAAATGAAACAAAATATTTGAGCATAGTTTTTCCTTTCTATAGAAACCTCGTTAAAAAATGAAATAGAAATATGGGGATTAAACCCAGATCCTTGAGCATAGTTCTTTTCCCATGTCAAGATCATTGAAAAATGAAACAATCACCTCTCCTGTTAGGTTGAGTTTTTCGCTAGATCTCGTAGATGTCGAGTTGAGTATTTCATTAGGTCTCGTATTTGATCCTTCTTTTCATCCACCTGTATCCTTTTTCTCCATCTAGTATAGAAATTGGTGACAACCTCAAAGTTGGTGAATGAATTGAATCTTGGGGGGTCATGTCTCGAGCCTTTGATGATCATTATGGAGTTAAGCCACTAGCTTTCAAGCCGGGGGCAGACCGAGCTTAGTCTTTGATTTTTCTTGTGCTTGTAAATACACGAGAATGCATCTAGGTAAACTTTTATCTCTTTTTCGGACCCGCATGGTTACACGAAAAATGAACCCCTTGGAGTCTTCTTTGAGCTCTTTTCAGACTCTCTAAACATGAAAATATTGCCGAGTGATCTTGCTTCCTTTTCCACTCGTTAAAAGGTTTTAAAGGGTGTCTTTCCAGTGATAATTTATCTCTTTTTCGGCCTCGCAAGACTAACATTATGAAAAAGGACAACATTGGAGTCATCTTTAAGTTGTTTTCAGACTCTCTAAATATGAAAAAGCATCAAGTTTACCTTCTATAGACTCGTTAAACAATCATACATGGAAGGGCCCATACAGGACCGAACCCTTACTTCTTCCAGTTTGTTAAAAATAGGAAGAGGGACTTACTAAAGGTGAGTCATATAGAGCATGTGTTACCCTCCTGAAGCTCGTTAAAATTAAAAAGAGGTACTCATCTATCTGGATGGGGGAAAAATTGAAAGAAGCAAGCCAAACTATTTTTTGAGAACACTACCAGTAACTCTTACGGTCGCCCTTGAACACGACACTCTATCTTTGCACACATTTTAAATCTGCTGAACCTCTGCACTGAGCCAATCCTCTGAGTTTCTTTTACTCCTTTGGGTCACCCGACGAAAGTCACTGTATCCACTGCATTATCCTATTTTGGTCCATGTCAAGTTTCTGTTGTTGTGCCTCAATGTTCAAGGGAAGTATCTTCCTCGAGAGTCATCCATCACAAATATCCTGTTTCAATACCCATGTCAGTCCATGTTCATTTGATCTACCAATTACATCTTTGTGTCAGTTTTGTGTCGTTGATGGGGGATACATCAAGGCTCTCCTTCAACGAGTCTATTCTTGTCGACTTCAACACATTATCCAGGAACTAGACTTAGAAACCAGCTAGTACCTTGGGACCTGCATGCCTCAATGGCAGGCCTCCTCATGTCTGACAGTGCATTTACATCATTGACCTCTGATCAGATAATTCCACAGATGTTTGAATTCAGCTCATATATTCACATTCGTCAGAATGTACTAGAGTGCCTTGGGAATCATTGACATCAATGGTGATCTCCCTCGCACTTGTTAACGGTTTACCTCATTGACCGGTAATCAAGTGGTTTCTTCCATGTTTGACATCAGGAAATCTATTCACATGGTTAGATTTGTACTACATCGATATCGATAAGAAGACCCTGGGTTGAGTTTTCACTCTTATGTATACTTTTCCCAGGTTGCGAAGGAGTTCTCTTGAACTATGACACATATACTGTTACATAGATCCACTTTGTATTGGTCGTGGCTATGTCTTGTCATCTTGTAGATCCACTATGTATTCTTCATGGCTATGACCAGTTCAGGTCATAGGAGTATAGATCCACATTGTATCTGCAGTGGCTATACCATTTTGTCAATATAATTATGGATTCGCAATGTATTTTATGGTGGCCATACCTAAAAATTCTTTATCACTCAAGCATAGGTATGCCTGCCTTGGGTTTGAAAGATGTCATAATATTTGTTTGATGGTTGTGTGCAGCTTTTTCTGGTTTCTCTGCATCCATACCCTTGCTCAAAAAATTCTACAAATTACTTCAGTCATCATTGTCTTCTAACTTCGTACTTTGTGGGGAAATATGTTACACCTCAAAATTACTCACTTCGATAGTGTCGCAAGTGTCGTCATTATGAGTGTTGTAAGTGTCGCATCCTTTCTGCTAGTGTCGCATATTGACTATAAGTGTTGCAAGTTTCAAAAACATTATACTGTCATCTTGCATTTGTCGTGCCTCTAATGACATCATAAAGACACTTAAGACACCTCAAAGGGTGGTTTGGAAGAAGAGAAGTCACTTGACAAGGGGTACAAACCTTTTGACATTGAGAAAACCACAAAAAAATGGATTTTGGAGAGGAGCGCTCCCCTACCCATTGTTAGGGAGTGATGGAGCTCCCTGAGCCTCTTTGGGGGAGTGATTGAGTGCCCTGTGCACCCTTTTGGGGAGCAATACCCCTTTTTTATAGCAAATTATGGGTTTGTTGAGGAAAATAAGGGAAGAATCCATCAATTCTTGAAGGTAGTTGGATTCAAATATATGGTCCAAGCATGATCTTAGGGGAGATCCTCAACTGAAGGAGAGGAATCCTCAACTCATCCCAAATATCTCTCAAGTGGTTGAGCCTCTCCAAGGTTATATAAGAAGGCCTTATCATGGTGAAAGGGACAAGGAAGATTGAGAATTATACCTAACTTATGATCTCATAAGAAGGTATTGACAATGGAGATTGGGAGTTACATCAAACTTATGATCTCATGAGTGATATGTCATCAAATAAATTAGTGTAGATTACTTGATCAAAGGGGTTGGACAAGGAGAACTGGAAGAAGATGTCGCACCTTCATTCAAAGGATTGTAAGTACTTTTACTTGTTCTCATTAATATAATCAATGCTTTTCCTGTTTCTTTCAAACTTGTACTTGTTCCATATGAGTTTGTCTGCAGTACATGGATCTATGATTGAGCTAATCTCAGTAGAGTAGGAAGTGCATTGTATCTTTGTTTGTCCCATAGGATCTATCAGGGAGCTCAAGATTGAAGCTCAGTCAAGACTTTGCGAGGACATATGTCGATAATAAGGTAAATATATTTCTCCTTCTCTTTCATTCATTAGCTTGATTAGATCTAAAAGGAAGTCAGTGTCCATGTTCAACACTTTTCTGGCTTGGCCTTAGGAGTCTAGAGACCAAGAGGGAATCCACTTGTCCACAGGTGGATTCACCTACAACAGTGATCCCCTATCAGGATAAAAAGGCCATCACTTTCCCCATCCATCGAATCCAAAGCATGCACTAAATAAGCTAGGAAGGAATGAAAAAGAAATTTTTAATAGATTCAGGGAAATGAAAATATCTTTGTCAGGGCTATGGATGCTCGTTGTCAGTGGAGAAAGGTATGTGACATCATGGTGACTCCACCGAGACTATGGATGCTCATGGGAAGTGGAGAAACACCTGCAAGATATCTATATAAGAACCTGGTGAAAAATATTTATTTATCCCAAACTCTATCAACCCCAAGATGGAGATACCAACCCAGATCGTCGACATAGTTTAAGGAAATAAACTTTATCATAATTCATCCTCCATCTACAATAGACGATATTTTCTAGCTGATATGCAAGAATCACCAGTGATCCCACCACGATGGAATCATTCAGGTAATTGTTTTGAATTATTCCCAAAAATTTTTGAACTTAAAAGTAAATTTTTGTTACTCTTTATATTTTTTGCTTATCAGTTAGGAAAGACTAGCAAATATTCTGGCTTCACCCAATGCGTCGCCATTTTCTTTTCCCCCACAACATCCTCCCAATTTTCTTTTCTTAGCATCTATCCAAAACAAGAAATTCCCCCCCTTTAATTCTTCCAATCGGAACCCTCTCTCTCTCTCTCTCTCGTGCAAATAGCTATGCCCAATTTCTCCTCACCCTAGCTCGCTTTACCACTTCCGGTTACTCCATGGATCACTTATACTTTGTGATTCACACTTTGGTGAGTCCCCTCTTCCTGCACTGATACATATCGTTCTAATGCGGGCATTCTTATTCCACCCTTTCATTTACATGCCATTGGTTTTCTCATCAGTTCATCATCTACCTCCCTTTGAACTTGGATAATATGCTATCGCGCTTCTGCCAAGTTTCACTGAGTCACATATTCATCATCAGAAAAATTCGCATAGTCAATATCATATCACTAATATTGGTCACATTATTATTGCGTGCACACCTTTCACCATCTAAATCACTTCTACTCACGCCGTTGCATCACATAACAATGAATCTCTCTCCCTTTTGCTTCATTACATTGCTTATTGGTGATGTTCACCTCTTCTTCCTGACATGCTACTTGTTGACAAGTTTCCCTCTCATTTCAAAAATGCATCAGAGAAATTATGTATACCCCTCATCATCGTCTAGAAAATCAAGGACAATCCACTTCCTCTCGCAAATGCTAATCATGTCAGCATATCCCACTTTCACCTTAAGGCTTATCTCATCCCCCTCCCAGCTCAGATCCCTTCTTGTTGCATTCATCAGTCGATATCCTTACATTTCCAATGATTAAACTCTCCACTCCTATCTATAAAGTTGGCCATTAATTTCCTATCTCAACTGATTTGCTTCATATCACAGTCACAATCAAGTTTTAGTGTTCCCAGTGGCTTTCTTCACACACATGATACTAACTACTTTGTTTTTCGCTTCTTGATGTTACAACTAAATTTTCATTGTGGAAGCCTCACCTAGCATCATATGGTTAATCAAAACACCTACAGGTCTTTCGTTGGTTCTAGAATTCACTTTGGAAGAAATTTGGTCCTTTCATCTCCTAGACAGTGCTAAGCGCACTGGACGTCAGTTGACAAGTTTGAAGGATTTATAACTTTGATCTATTAATTCATAAACTCAGTATTAATGGATGGATCAAGATCATGTACATCATAGATGACCTATCAACTGACAAAATTAAATTTGTATGAAGAAATAAAGAATGAAGGACCATAACTTTCATTAAAAAATGTCTTAGGGCACAATTTTTTGGTGTTCGTAAAAGTGATTTTTTCATCCCTAAAACAAGTTAATTTTCTGATTCCCGCCATTACGATTCCAATGCAACTGAAAAAATCAAAATTCGAGGTCCGAAATTTCCCAAATGACCATCTAGGATTTCCCTCCACGCAAGCCTCGATAGTCATGGCCATCATTAGAAATGGATCCACTCAAATGATAGAACAATAAGTTCAATTATCTTGATATAAATGTTTATCTATGCTCTCCTTTTTGCAAAAATTAACACCGCAATCGGGCATCATATGAGGAAGTTACGAGCTTTGAACTCAAGCTCTCATTGTCTCTTTCCATTTTGACACTTAGAATTTTTCCAATTTTTTCTTTCTCGAGAAGGAGGAGTTCTCTTCAACTCTTCCGAGCTACTCGAAGGAGTTCCCTTCAACTCTTTCGAGCTACTTGGAGGAGTTTCCTTCAAAGCCTATGAGAAAGTTTGGGAAGTTGTTAAGAAAGCCTTCGAGCAAGTTCAAAGAAGTTGTTAAGAAATCCTCCAAGCAAGTTCATAGAAGTTAAGAAAGTCTCTGAGTAGGTCAGAGGAGTTTTCATCAACTCCTCCAAGCAAAAGAGAACTTCCTCTTGTAAATTGACCCTAAATTTTGACTCGTGTGTTCGTTTTGTGACTTATTTATACCGTTGGAAAGGTATTTCATAGCACTATAATGTTTTTCTTATGTGATTTGATAAATTACTAAAACATGGTACACTTATTTCAGTTAAGAGGATTTTTCATCAACTCCTCCAAGTAGGTCAGAGGATTTGTTAGTAACTCCTCCGAACACAAGAAAAATAACTTTCATAAAATGGTCATAAATTTTGACTCAGATGTCCGTTTTGTGTGTTTGTTATATAATTGTAAAGGTATTTCTGACATATACAACTTTGTAGTTATATGTTTTGAGAAATTCCTAACTTATTTCCCTCATTTGTGAATATGAATATCTAGTACCTTGTTGGCAGCCCTGGAAAACACAACCCATCAAATTATGAGAAGAAGCAGCATGAATTGAATATAGGGAAGTTTAATTGATATTCCAATAAGTTAATACCTCAGTTATTTGCATTCAAATGATTATTTTTGATAGTTTATTTGAAGTTATTCTCATCTATTGTATGTCGAATGTTGTCAAGTACCGAGTGAAGGAGGATCACGTTTAGCATTCTCATGATGAAATCTAGAACTAAAGAGGATAAAGGATAAATAATGAAAGATGTGGTAGTGATGGAGGAGAAACAAACAAAGTATTAGGATAATGTATGAAGTAGGGATATAGTAACTCCATGACGATCGATTGTCAAACTCGGGATGACGAAGATGCCCCTACACCCAAATCCAGTCTTCATGATGCGTAAGATACATACATACTAATTCCATGTTGACTCACTAGAACTAGGATACAAATTCGAAATGTAACCATTATCCTTATTCCTCATCATTACAAAGAGGATGAGGACAAACACTAGAATAAAAAACATCACCGAGGGAGACGAAAGGTCAAAGGTCTTATTGAACCTCAATAAATACTATAATAGAACCCAAAGAAAGGGATTTTGGCTCTTCAAACATTGTACACCTTTGAACTACTTTGGGAATACAATATCAACTAAAATTGGATAGTTTTACTAAGATTTTTCATGTACTATTGCTGAAACTGTTAATACGGAGAAGCCCTTAGGGCCAATTTTTGACTGAGAGAAGAACTTGCATGTGTTGATGTTCTGCTATGAACTATTTCAAGAAGAATGTTTTTTGTTCACATGGGTTGTAAGAGCATGTTTGTTTATGGACTATTCTGATGCACTATGTGTCTTCTTGTATTTTTGTCATTCTTTCTTATATTACATGTCCCGAGCGAATGAGTTGTGAATGTATGCAAAAAATTGACTTAGACTATTCTAGTTATTAACTTGTATGCATGTGTTTCTAACTATGTACATTCATGACAACTATTTGATTGGGGTTTATGCATAGTTTAGTTTCATTACAACTCATTTTTTTACTATAGTTTTCTCCTAGCTAGGATAGGTTAGATTAGAATTAGATTAGCCCTATATTTAGATAGTCTTCATCTACATCTTCTGTTTCACAACCATGCCTCATTCACCCTCATCGGTGGACCATGCCATAATAGGTAAAACCAACCAGCAATGGTTGTCGGGATAGAATCTAGATGGGTTCCCTATTTGTAGTATACCTAGGGATGTACTATGGGGTACCCAATGGGAATGTGCTTATGTATTATTAGTGGAAATGATTTAATATATGAGAATGTGGTCATTCAATGTAAGGTGGACTAGGTCCACTATATTAATAAAGGCTCACTATGGTAATTAGATGTAATAAATGTGAGAAGACTCTCTAGAAGGTTCCTAGGAGATAGAGAGAGCTATATAAAGAAGTGTAAGAAATGTAATAGAGCATAGTGAATAATATTGTGAATGTATCAAGCATTTCTTGAGTGTTATCCTTCCTTAAGGATTAATATATGGTGTTACCTTACCTCAAGGGTTTTGTCTACATTCTTGTGCTCAATATTTTGGTGAATGGTTTGGTTTATTCTTGGTAATTTATTAAGTATATTTGTAGATATATTCAGGCACTTAACAAGTGGTATCATATCACTTTCCTTGGCCAAAGAAGGGAATAGTGTTTTCCTTTTTTTTCAGATTTGTTTTAGGGAAAAAGAGGGAACCACACTTTAGGTTTAGAAATGAAGATTTATGAGCTAAATTTGGAAAAAAAAAATGGATATTGAATTCCTCTTGTAAACATACCCATTTAAAAAAAAAAATCAGCTAAAACAGAGTCCTGGAAGTAAAGTTATGAACATTTTAAATTCAACAGTTTTTCAGGGTTTTTCCAAAAAAAACAATGATTTTCTGCAGTAAGTTATTTCTACACCCTAGTTTTTATTGAATATTTATATGAAGAATGATACTTTTTACTGGAAGAGATGATGGCCCTAGTATTGAAGAATTTATACAATCTCCCAAGTGATTATGGAAAGAGAAGTGAAAATCTTTTGTAGACTAGGGTTTCAAAAGTGACGCTCTCATATGGTGGAAATCATTTCAACATCCTGAGTGGATGTCACTTTCTGACGAAGCACTTGAAAAATTACTTTTAGACAAGTGGTGTCATACAAAGAGTAAGGATAAATACATGACCAAGATTGTATTTTCATGTGGAAAATATATATTACAAGTTCATGGTTGTATTCATAAAGAAAATGTCATTGTTTCTATTAACCCTAGTTGCAATTTTCTTTTATCAATATTCAGTTGGTTAATAGATTGCAAGTTTCAACAAAGAATATTCAAAACACATAGGTTGCAGGTGAAAATATTAAAATTTTTAAAGATTTGAAGCTCATTATGGATAAATATGTGTTGCATTCATATCTTTTGGCTCTAGATATGGGTGATGAAGACATTGTTTTGGGATATCCTTGGATAGAATCAATGGGTACCATTAATATTAATGTGAAAAAGATGTTTCTAAAGATTTGGTACAAGAAAAAGAAAATTACATTACAAGATGTGTCTCTTAGTAAGAAAAATGGTCCCATGGAATCTAGCAAAGAAGTTATTTCTAAGTCTGAAGTTGAATCAGTGTAATGTCCCCCACCTCTTAGAGAGGTAATGAGGAGAATCAGTGGCCTGGGCACCCCCACTAGGTCATAGTCTCACACTGAAGGGGGGAAAAAGTCAAGAAGTTAAAAGCTATATTTTTAAGTTGACTTAAGAAAGGAAAAGGAAAGGAGTAAAAGATAACTCAACAAAAGAATAGAAGATTAACCCTAGCAGTTAACCTAACTCAACAAAGAATTAGAAGGAAAAGTATAAGTAAGAGGCTAGGGTGCACCTATTACTGATTCTGGTTTTGGATTAGCATTTGCTATTGCTCTTGAGCATTCAGTTTGGGGGTTTTGCTATACAAACCCTTGGGAGAAACTCAGTGGTGAAATATCCACTCACCTTGTTCCACAGCTTGGTCTCGGGGATGAAAGACTCCTC
>ML783947.1:189760-213567 GCA_009831015.1 Picea engelmannii | reverse complement strand
TTCAAGCAGGGGAGACTGTAATGTCCCCCACCTCTTAGAGAGGTAATGAGGAGACTCAGTGGCCTGGGCACCCCCACTAGGTCATAGTCTCACACTGAAGGGGGGGAAAAGTCAAGAAGTTAAAATTTATATTTTTAAGTTGAATTAAGAAAGGAAAAGGAAAGGAGTAAAAGATAACTCAACAGAAGAATAGAAGATTAACCCTGGGAGTTAACCTAACTCAAATGATAATTAGAAGGAAAAGTATAAGTAAGAGGCTAGGGTGCACCTATTACTGATTCTGGTTTTGGATTAACATTTTCTATTGCTCTTGAGCATTCAGTTTGGGGGTTTTGCTGTAAAAACCCTTGGGAGCAACTCAGTGGTGAAATATCCACTCACCTTGTTCCACAGCTTGGTCTCGGAGATGAAAGACTCCTCCACACCATTCTAGTCTCAGAGCCAGTTTATCGAGGGAGGTTCGATCCAGCTTATCCTGAGGGCCTAGGGCCATTCCGACAGTTGTGTTTTGTTTGCAGGGATAGGACCATCAGTTTGAGGGATTTTCTGGAGGGTTATCATCATTCTATATTTGTCTGTAGATTGGGACGTCGTGGAGCCATAGGGGACGTCCTGTGATTCAGTAAAACTCAGATCTAGGGAGTTCTTCTTGAAATCTGAGCCCGAAACTTCTCCCACGGGATTCTCATAGCCCGATCTATATTCTTGGATAGTTTCAGATCATTTGGAGGCCTCCTTCATCAGGGACAAACCATCTAGGGTTTCAGTCATCCAGTGGGGCACACCATTCAGTGAAGAATTTAGATCTACAGATATTGAGAGGGATCTTGAAAATTCGGTCACCTGGGTTGTTCTTACCATCACCCGATCTATCAGTTGGCATATTTATTAGGGTGATTGGACACTTTTGGTAGCAGGGCCGAGTTATTGAGGGTTTCAGCCTTTTATTGGAGCATGGCATTCTTCAGCTGGAGAGTTTGGCATTCAGATCTGCTTGTATTGATCTTCATTTCTTATTCATCCTTTGGAGGTATCTTTTGTATTGGCAGGAGCATTTTGTATCAGCTCATATCTATTGCTTGCACGACCATATGAGGTTTATGCCAGATCAACCATCTATTGTATTGATCTTACATTGCTCATAATAAAAAGGTCAGATCTTTGCTTGTGCTTCTACATCTTGAATATATTGTGATCTCCATGTGTTGATGAATCTTGTATGCACTTAATAACTCAATAAATTAGTAGTAGTTAGTGATTCCAAGAAAGAATTTGGTTTGGGATCATTACAATCAGAGGCAACGTCTATAGAAGGAGATGAAGAAAAACTACAGGAAGAACATAATCAAGAAGCTAAGAAGGTCATTGACTCAAAGGCACAAAATGTTTCATATTTGAAGAAAAAATAAGAGATTCCTACAGTTTTTGTGTATTGTCATCCACATCATATAGAGAAACAACAATTATCAAGGCAAGGGCATGTGCATCAACAAATTTATGCACTAGCAGGGCACCAGACAGGAAACTGATCAAGAGGTGCATGGAGGACTATCAGCACTACAGGAAGAGCTCAGGCTACAAAAACAATCAAATGGAAACCTTGACATGATGTAGACCAAGATCAGGGTGGAAAGACAACAAATTGACATCCTGTTTGACTTCCATTGGGATGGATGGATGGATGTACTTGGTACCAGTTGGCTACATTGCTTAGTTGTTCATATTGTATGGTGTCTTCTCGTGTTTCGAGGAAGAAACATGTGAAGGGGGATGGAATGTAGTATATCTATGGATTTACTATGGGGTACCTACGGAGGTACCCAATGGGAATGTGGTTATGTATTATTAGTGGAAGTGATTTAATATATGAGAATGTGGTCATTCAATGTAAGGTGGACTAGGTCCACTATATTAATAAAGGCCCACTATGGTAGTTAGATTTAATAAATGTCAGAAGACTCTCTAGAAGTTTCCTAGGAGATAGAGAGAGTTATATCAAGAAGTGTAAGCAATGTAATAGAGCATAGTGAAGAATATTGTGAATGTATCAAACATTGCTTGAGGAGTTTTATCCTTCCTTAAGGATTAATATATGGTCTTACCCTACCTCAAGGGTTTTTTCTACATTCTTGTGTTCATTATTTTGGTGAATGGTTTGGTTTATTCTTGGTTATTTTTGAAGTATATTTTCAGATCTATTCAGGCACTTAACAAGTGGTATCAGAGAAATTTCTTTGGACAAAGAAGGGAAGAATTGTTTTCTCTTTTTTCAGAGTTTTTTTAGGAAAAATGAGGGCGATTCACTTTAGGTTCAGATATGAAGCTTTCTAAGATGAGTTTGGAAAAAAAAAGTTGGATATTTGAATTCCTCTTGGAAAAATACCTAGTTTTGAAAAACAAATGAGCCAAAATGGAGTTCGGGAAGTAATGTTATGAGCATTTTAAATTAAGTAGTTTTTCAGGCTTTTTCCGGAAAAAACCGTGATTTTCTGCAGTAAGTTATTTCTACACGCTAGTTTTTGTTGAAGATTTATTCCAATAATGATATTTTTTACTAGAAGAGATGATGGCGCTATTGTTGAATAATTTATACAATCTCACAGGTCATTATGGAAAGATAAGTGAAAATATTTTGTAGACTGGGGTTTCAAAGGTGATGCTCTCATATGGTGGAAATCATTTCAACATTCTAAGTGGATGTCGGTTTCTAAGGAAGAAATTGAAAAAATAATTTTAGATAAGTGGTATCATACAAAGAGTAAGGATAAATACATCGTCGAGAGTTTATTTTCATGTGGAAAATCTATATTACAAGTTCATGGTTGTATTCATAAAGAAAATGTCATTGTTTCTATTAACCCTAGTTGCAAACAAAAGTTTATCAATATTCAGTTGGTTAATAGATTGCAAGTTCTGACAAATAATATTCAAAGAAAATAGGTTGCAGGTGAAAATGTTAAAATGTTTAAAGATTTGAAGCTTAGTATGGATAAATATGTGTTGTTAGAATATGAGAGATTGTGCTTGTTTTACCATTGACAATACCCTTGTCACCCAACCATATGCCGAAGCCACCCTCTGATCACCTTGACCTTGATAGAGAAAAGAATCCTGGTATAAATACAATAGCCAAGAGAGGCTAATGCACCAAGAAAGAAGTAACCAATTTGATTAGATAGTCTCACCCAAAACTGGTGCAACACCTTCCTCAGGACTTGCACACAAAATTGCTGGACTGCAGTGCGCAGAAGATGTTCTCTGCAATTCTGAGAAGTGTGTCAAATGAGATATTGGGGCCCAATATTTATAGTGATTCTGGCAGACTTATTGGGGCCGAATTATCCTTATGGGTACTAATTAATTCATATTAATTATCTATTTTCAGTTGACATCCTGTCTAGGGTTTCCTTCATTTCTTTGCTTCCTTCCAGAACATTCTAATCTTGTCAAAGGTCACAATAGAGGTTCATACCTCCCAAAGCTACCTTAATATTAACACTCCCTCCTAGATAGGGAGGTATGGTCTTGAACACAACATACCATTCAACTGCTAGCATCATGAGCACCATCATTATTATCCAACTGAATAATTCTCCATGACAACTGGCACAATATCAATTGATAGAACACAATTGTGCTTATCCATGGTAGTACACAACTACACTCCAGTGGTTTACTACCACACCAAGTAGCATACAAGTACTTGATCAATGACGTATAGTCACAAATAGTGGAACATATCCACCACAGTATCATAATTCTACTGTTTGGAGACAGGTAGTCTCCATAAAAATCATCTAATGTCAACCTACACATAAAATATTGTTAAAAATAAAATGAATCATCTGGGCCAATATTTCACTCATGTCTATGAGATATGAAATAATATCTACCCTCAGAGTAGAAAAATGAGATATCTAGACTATTCTTCTCAAGCAAGGAAGAATAATTGTCCTGTCTTCTGAACCTGGACCATTCCTCACCCTCTGCCATTCTTCCTACACTAATCAAGGTGCACCCTGGAGAGAATGTATAAACCCTAAGGAATTCCTATCCCTGATTGTTGAGCCTGGACGATTCCCCACCCTGGGCCATTCCTCCTACACTAATCAATGTGCACCTTGGAGAGAATGTATAAACCCTAAGGAATGACTATTCGGATCATTTCCTTTGTTAACCACAAGAGGAAAAGACTATCATGTATCAACCTCCAAAACAGACCATTCCTCATGTTAACCACACTGAGAAATCATTGTCCGGTGAGGCGGGCCAGTCTTCTTGAGTAACCCTCAAGAAGAGAGACTTCCCTAAACCACTCCCCATGTTAACCATAATGGGAAGTCACTATCTATGATACATCAACAATCTTGACCGATTTCCCATGTTAAACACAATGGGAAATCGTTGTCCATCAGAAATCTCAATCCACTTTTCGAACAAGAAAGAATCTGCCCAACTGGGCTATTTTTCAATCTCGAAAATAAATGTCTTCAATAATATTTTCATTGCTCCCTCCCAACCTGGAGATTCATTTCTTCCCTTTCAGATATGGGAGTTATTTCCACGATCCCCATCTTCCTCAAAAATATGCAAACTTTATTCTGGATAGAGGTTTTGTCAGGATGTTTGTTGTCTTCTCATCTGTGGGGATATACTTGAGCTTTGCCTCTCCTTCCTGGACTTTATCTTGAATAAAGTATTATTTGATATCAATGTTTTTCGACATTTCATGAAACACGAGATGTTTTGATAATTTTATACAACTATGATTATCACAATGTATTATGGTCGATTATGGAATCTGATCAAATAAATCAGAGATTAACTTCCTTAGCCATATTTCTTTTGTGCATTCTTCACATGCTGTGATATACTCTACTTGTGTTGTGCTCAGTGCAACAGACTTATGTTTCCTGCTTCCCCAAGATATCGTAGCAGATCCCAAGATGAAACACATGCGTGAAGTGCTCTTTCTCTCTTCTGCACTTCCTACCCAATCTGAGTCTATGAATCCATGAAGTTGTATATTGCTGGATGCAGTATATCTCAAACCATAGTTTATTGTTCCACGAATATATCTTAATACATGCTTTGCAACTATCCAATGCTCATGTCTCGTTTCCACCTGGAACTGGATTAGTGTATTCACGGCAAATAAAATGTCTGGTTAAGTATTTACCAAATACATCAATGACCCAATTAGTTGTCGATATAGAGATGGATCTACTAGATCAAAATCTGGATCTTTTACTTTTCTTATATCCACATTCATAGGAGTGTCCATCGACTTACAATCCAACATTCCAAACTTCTGAAGGATCTCTATTGCATACTTTCCTTGTCCAAGGAATACTTGACCACATTTCTGCCATACTTCTAGTCCTAAGTAATAATGCATGAGATCTAGATCTTTCATATCAAATTCATAAGCTAGTTCCTTCTTTCACTGAATGATGAGAGACTCTTCACATGTTATGAATAGATCTTCAACATATAGTAGTAGAATTACAAGTGCATTGTCCATGACTTTGTAATAGAGGTTTGGATCTGCATGACTGTTGGAGAAACCAAGTCTTGTTAAATAGTTGTCCATTCTGGCATACCAAGCTCTTGGTGCTTGCTTGAGTCCATAAAGGGATTTCTTCAATCTGCAAACATGAGTGTCTCTGGAATGTACCTCAAATCCTTGGGGTTGTTCAATATATACTTCTTCTTCAATTGCTCCATTGAGGAAATATGTATTTACATCCATCTGATGTAAGTTCCATCCCATGGAAGTGACAAGAGATATAATAGCTCTGATGGAAGTATATCTAGCCATCGGAGCAAAGGTTTTGTCATAATCTTCTCCCTCCTTTTGGGAGAACCCTCTAGATACGAATCTTTCCTTGTATTTATCCACGCTTTTGTCTGCTGCATGTTTGATCTTGTATACCCATTTTGAAGTTACCACTGATTTTTCTTTAGGTCTAGGTACAATTTCCCATACCTCATTTTTCATAATGGATTGATGTTCTTCCGCCATAGCTTCTTTCCATTGTCCCTTTTGCACGACTTCTTCAAATGTGGTAGGTTCTTCATCTAGAAGCTTCGTCACTTATGCAACATATCTTGAAAATATTTTAGGTCTCTTACTCTTTCTAAATGTTCCTTCTAGAACCTTGAGTATTTATACATCTTGTAATTTGGCTTCAAGCCAAGCTGGTCATTTCTTGGTTTTAGGTATGATATTTGAATCAATTTTTTCACATGGTTCCATAGGATGATCAGGTTGTTCCTTTTCGTCATTTTCATTTTATGTGATTTCTTCATTAGGTTCTTCAATCTCTTCTTCTTCAATAGTTTCTTCTATGGATTTCTTGAAGGCCATCCTTTCATTAAATGTTACGTCTCTACTGACTTCAATCTTGTGTTGTTCTGGAATATATATTCTATAAGTTTTGTATGAATCACTTTATCCCATGAATATCCCCTTCTTTCCTGAGGCTTCTAGTTTAGTCCTTTTATCCTTGGGAATGTGAGAGTAAACAGGACATCCAAATATTCTTAGGTTTTCCACGTTAGGTTTCTTACCTGAGAAGGCTTCTTTTGGTGTCATGTCCTTCAATATGTGATGAGGGATTTTGTTCTGCACATATATTTTTTTCATTGCTGCTTCTCCCCATAAGAACATGGATAGACCTTGATAATTTAGTAAGGCTTTTACGGTCTCTTCAATAGATCTGTTCTTTATTTATACTACACCATTTTGTTGAGGATTATGAGGAACAGTCAGCTCCCTCCTAATCCTTGTCGATTTCCAGAATGCAATGAATTCCTTTGATGTGTATTATCCTCCATTATCTATTCTTAGCATCTTGATCTTCTTATTCGTGAGGTTTTCTATCTCTTCTTTGAACTCTTGAAACTTGTTGAATACTTCATATTTTGTCTTTAGTAGATATAGCCAAGTATTTCTTGAATAATCATCTATGAAGATTACGTAGTAAGAAGATCCTCCTAGAGATTTTACTAGCATCAGACCACAAACATCTGAGTGTATCAGATCTAGAATCTCCTTAGATTTGTTTTTGTTGCTTGGGAATGGTTTCTTGATATTCTTCCCAAGATCACATCCTTTGTAGATTCCTTCAAGTGTAGACTGCAACTATGGTATTCCTTCAACCATCCTTTTGAGAAAGGGAATGCTTGATAGTTAGTGTGAGCATACCTTCTGTGCCAAAGCTCATTGGAGTTGAATTCATTGTGTACAAGAGATTCTTCATTTTGTTCTAGTAGTCTATACATATCTCCTTCATGACTTCCAATAACCCTAGCATTCTCTATGATGGAGTATTTATTCCATGATAACACATTTCCATCCACAAAAGCTATTATGTTTCCCTTGTCTTCCAGGAAAGATATTGATACAAGATTCTTTTCTAAACCAGGTACATATAAAACATTGCTTAAGTGAACATAGTTACCTGTTTTCATTTTGATGGAGGCTTGTCCAAATCCTTCCATGGGGTAAGGGGTTTTGTCTCCAAGCTCTACTTTGTATGAGGTCTTCTCATTTAGATTTGAGAGTCTGGCTTGATAATGCACCAAGAAAGAAGTAACCAAGCTGATCAGATAGTGTCACCCAAAATTGGCACAACACCTTCCCCAGGACTTGCACACAAAACTGTTGGACTGCAATGCGCAGAAACTTCTCTCTGCAATTCTAAGAAGTGTGTCAAATGAGAGACTGGCACCATGTATTTATAGTGATTCTGGCAGACTTACTGGGGCTGAATTCTCCTTCTGGGTACTAATTGATTCATATTAATTATCTATTGTCAGCCGACATCTTGTCTAGAGTTTCCTTCATTTCTTTGCTTCCTTCCGGATCATTCTAATGTTGTCAAAGGTCACAATAGAGGTTCATACCTCCTGAAGATACCTTAATATTAACATGTGTTTCATTCATATTTTGAGGCTCTGGATGGGGTTGATGAAGACATTGTTTTGGGATATCCTTGGATAGAATCAATGGGTACCATTAATATTAATGTGATAAAGAAGTTTCTAAATATTTGGTACAAGAAAAAGAAAATTACATTGCAGGATGTGTCTCTTAGTAAGAAAGATGGGCCCATGGAAGCTAGCAAACAATTATTGCTGAGTCTGAAGTTGAATGAGAGGCAAAGTCTATAGAAGGAGATGAAGAAAAACTATATGAAGGACATAATTAGGAAGCTAAGGAGGTCATTGAATCAAAGGCACAAAGTGTTGCATATTTGAAGAAAAAATAACAGATTCCTACAATTGTTGTGTATCGCCATCCACATCATATAGAGAAACAACAATAATCAAGGCAAGGTTTTGTACACAAACACATTTATTCACCAGTAGGGCACCAGAAAGGAAACGAATCAAGAGGTGCATGGAAGACTATCAACACTACAGGAAGAGCTTGGGATACAAAAACAATCCAATGGAAACCCTTACATGATGCAGAGCAAGATCAGGGTGGAAAGACAACAAATGGACATTGTGTTCGACTTCCATTGGGATGGATGGATGGTCGTACTTAGTACTAGTTTTCTACATTTCTTAGCTGACCATATTGTATGGTTTCTTTTCATGTTTTGAGGACGAAACACGTGAAGGGGGATGTAATGTAGTATACCTAGGGATGTACTATGGGGTACCTAGGGAGGTACCCACTGGGAATTTGGTTATGTATTATTAGTCGAAGTGATTTAATATATGAGAATGTGGTCATTCAATGTAAGGTGAACTAGGTCCACTATATTAATAAAGGCCCACTATGGTAGTTAGATGTAATAAATGTGAGAAGACTTTCTAGAAGGTTCCTAGGAGATAGAGAGAGTTATATAAAGAAGTGTAAGCAATGCAATAGAGCATAGTGAAGAATATAGTGAATGTATCAAACATTTCTTGAGGAGTGCTATCCTTCCTTAAGGATTAATATATGGTGTTACCCTAACTCAAGGGTTTTTTCTACATTCTTGTGTTCAGTATTTTGGTGAATGGATTGTATTATTCTTGTTGATATTGTGGGTTTATTTTGATATTTATCTTCATATATATTCAGGTACTTAACACTATTCCAAACATTGAGAGTTCTAATTGGGAATTCCTACCAGGGAGAACCCCTTACTGTTGTCGCGTGACTTTGAACCCGTCAACACCTAGTTCTAGAGATACTTGAACAAACTGTTTACTAGGAAAAATAATTATAGGGGAGGGGTGTTGATCATTGTAATCTAGTGTGAGGAGTCCAACACAATTGACGGTTCATCCATTAGAGGCCCAGTTAGATTTTTATGGCGAGTTTCAAATCACATCCTATATCCATTCAAGGACACATTGAAAATTTGGTGTGGGGGAATAAAATCCAAACTAAGAAACATAATTTTTTTTTGTAAGCTCTTCCAAGTGTGTTTGGACAAGGCCCAAGTGACTATGCTACCCACAATCACCCGAGATAGTTTTTTTCAAAATCAACCCCTAGTTCAAAAATTACATTATCCCATACTGAGAAAAAACCTATTTCTGGAGATCCTCAAATAAACCATTTTTCAAGAAATTAAATCAGAGGGGATGGTTTCCTCTAGCTATAATTAGGTGTAAATATTCCAACAAAATTGATGATTCATCCGTTGGAGGCTCAATTGGAGTATTATGAAGAATTTCAACTCACCTCCTAAATTCATCTAGGGACACATTGACAATTTGGTTCAGGGACATAAAATATAAGCCAAGGATCATAAATGAGTTATGTAGTCTCCCACAAGTGTTTCTAGCCAAGGCCCATGTTACCAGGCTACCTAAATTTTAGGATATTTAGACATTTAGGAGTTAGTTAAGATCTACTTGGTCTAATGTATTGTTAGGTAAAAGTTTGTTTCCTTAGTATGCATTTGTAGTTTGGAAATTCGACGGTCACAATACGTTCCCAACATAAAGTGATATCATGGTTCATATTATCCTCGGTCTTAACGACTACATTAATTCATGGATTAACACCCGATTGGTCCATGATATCTATTTAAAAAGAATGGATATTCCTTTGCTGATGATTGATTGTGAGAAACTCTCTTGTAAAATATCTCTGTAATCTTTTTCTTTTGCATTAATAAATTTCTCCAAGTGGCTGTGTTGGCTAGGGTCGTGGATGATTCCCCATAGGGGTTTTACCATGTCAAAATACCAGTGTGTTGATATTTGATATGGTTATGTGAGTGGTTACTGAAGGTGTTCATCCTCTGTTGGAATACCTATGTTGTCTATCATGGTATCAGAGCCTGTTTGAATACCCACTCCCATTGTAGATCAATATCGTGAAGTAGAGTTTCATCATCTCTAGTTTCTGTCATTTCCATACATTTATGGTCCGAGAGGATTTTTCCATTACGTCCAGAGTGATCATTTTAGTTAGGAACACTTTTATTTTCACTTGAAAAGGTGTCCATTTTCACACTATTTCAGTCAGATTTAGAGGTATAAAGCCCGAATATGCCCTTTTTAAAAATTTTGCAGAGTATTATTTTGACTTTATTTCAGTTTTCTATTTTTTGTTTCTATGTTGCTACTCGTTTGGATATGCATATTCTCTTTTCCTTGTGCCCTGTGTGATCTCAAAAAATATGAAATACATCTGAAAGGGTGCATTTTCTGGGTAAGCTAACTGAGATCTAACTCTTGTTGTCATCAAGAAGTGGAATTTTTTTCTTGTGTGAAAAGTGTTTTTTATGAGTATGCTCTCCAACAACAAAAACAACAATTCTCCTTCTAAACAATACAATATGTTTTGCTAGCTCACTTGGTTAAAAATTTTCTTATTAAGTAAGAGGTCTTGAGTTCAAGTCTTTTTTTTTGTTACTTTTTTTGAAAAAGTTCATGCATCCATTGTAAAGTGTATTTCACTTGAAGTATATAAGTATCTTTAATATTTTATTTTAAAGTTAATTATTTTGCATGCAACTTTCTTTTATAAAGTAACTTCATTGTAAAAGTCATCCCCGCTTCTCTTTATAAAAGTGGGTCACTTCATAAAACAACCTATTTGTAAAAGTGAGTTTATTTGGAGGGGTATCACCATGTGGACCAACTTCTACTTTCCATGTGGCTCTTTGGTTATCGTTTATGTTTTTTTTCAAAAGGGCATAACTTTCACATCCAAAGTGTCGTTTTTTTTAAAACTGCCCAATGTTTCGAGATATTTCAATCTAGATAATTAGTTTCTAGCCTACAAGGCCCTTGTAAAAAATAAATATGGACATCAAATTCAAAGGTTAAGAACATATAATGGAGGTGAATATGTGAAAACTAATTCTACAAGTTAATGCACCACACAAGGCATCCAAATTCAACACATTGTTCTATATACACCACAACAACATGGTGTTTCTTAGATAAATAACCACACATTAAAAGAAATGGCTAATTGTTTGATCCGATTTAAGGGATTAAGTTTAAATTATTGGGCGGAAGCCATCAATTGTGAAAATTACATAGTAAATCGCACTCCCATAAAGGATCTTAAAAATATAACATTGGAAGAAGATTGGACTAAAATTAAACTAGATATAAGTCACTTTCGTGTATCTGGCAATATAGTATGGGCTCACATTCCTGATGTGAAAATGAAATCATTGCATCATAAAAGTGAGAAGTGCATATTTGTTGGTTATTTTGAATATGTCAAAGGTTAAAGGATTCTTCAACCACATTGTAATGAAATTATTATTAGAAGAGATGTTAAATTTGATAAAACAACTCTTGTCCTATGAGCCCAATTCTGCAATTGTTCTTTCTTAAGATTCTGAGACATCTTTTTATTTTGTTCCTTATTTTGTCCCTATTCTAGTTTCTTATTCAAATGATGACAGTGAGGATGCAAATCCACCTCTGCCTACTCACCTTCCTCTAGATGATTCCATTGAACCTGAACTAGCACTACCACCATTGCTTCCAAGATGGGTATGTTCAAC
Source organism: Picea engelmannii (assembly GCA_009831015.1). Taxonomy (NCBI): domain Eukaryota; kingdom Viridiplantae; phylum Streptophyta; class Pinopsida; order Pinales; family Pinaceae; genus Picea; species Picea engelmannii. The sequence continues at coordinate 201,583 of ML783947.1, read as the reverse complement.
ATGAGAATCAAGTGGCATTCTTGTCAGTGATCCTTCAGATCAACATCAGACACGTTCACATTTCTAGTGAGCCTCTTCTCTTTTGGCTCAAGTTTTAGATACTCGTGATCCAGAGACATTTATAGAAGCTTCAGATCATCCATATTGGGATACACCAATGAATGAAGAGTATCATGTTTTAATGGAAAATGATATTTGGGATCTTGTACCTCTTCCAAAAGGAATAAAACTTGTCAGATATAAATGGGTCTATAGAGCTAAGTATGCATCATATGGAAGTGTTGAAAGGCACAAGGATCAGTTAGTTTCCAAAATATTTTCCCAAGTTGAAGGAATTGACTATAATGAAACCTTTTCCCTTATATCCAAAATGAATTCAAATATGTTGAAATTACTAAGACAACTGAGAGGGGGGGTGAATCAGTTTTTACTGTGCTTAAACAATCTTAAGTCTATTAAAACATTTTTAATCTTTCATCAAGTGACCATCAATATTATACATCATATGAATAGCATAAATAATGAGCATCAATCACACATAAGATATACATAGAGACAAATTTTCACGAGGAAACCCATAAAGGGAGAAAACCTCTTCTTCTTCAAAATGATAGGTAGTCTTTTAAGTTCTGTACATCATCTATGTTTTAGCACCAACTCAAAGTGAGGCTACTACCTCTGTTTTACAAGATCCAACTTGTTGAGAGAACCAACTCTCCGGTTTCTCTAGCATCGACTAGAAGGAAGCACCAATTCCCTGAGTGTTCCAGCACTGACTAAATGGAAGCACCTACTTCCACTTATACAAGCACCAACTTGCATACATAAAACTTTGTGTTTTCCCAAGCATCACCCTGCCACCCTATTTTCTAGCCACAACTAGATGGAAGCTACAACTCCCAATATTCAAGCACCAACTAGAATATCAGAGGACCATAGTCCTCCCTAGCACCACCCTACCTCCCTGATTATAAGTAAAATGATTGAATAACCAACAACGCAGGTGTTTCAATTCTTACCACTTCTCTTTTGTCCTACAATTCTTCTATGCTTCTATATGTTCTGCAATTCTGCTCTACTTCAAGCTGTTCTGCAATTCTGCTCTTGCTTCTGTCTCTTCCGCATCTATTATTCATCTCTGAGTTTTATCTCACACTGCACATACTATCGATCTCACATTTCACATACTGTCGGTCTCACACTGCGCATTCTATAATTTTCCCTTTCTTACAGTTCAACTCATTTTTCATTTAGAACAACCAACCATTCATAGTCACTCAATATTTCTTTTATGCACTTCACACAACTTTAGTTACACCTCGAATACCTAGGCCAACAACACTTCATCCACTTAATCGTAATTGAACAGTTAATCGTAAAGATCAACAGTAGTCATTCAATCATATGCTCAAATAACCAGCACCATTGTATTAAATCTGCAAGGTCTTGCATTTATTTCATATGCCCAATGACTATGACCATGGGCCTAATCAAGATGCGTTTCACATTTCGCATTTCGACAATCCTGTGTCGAAGGGTCTCGATGGTCCAAGTTGCGATCCCTGAAATGGAGCTTAGATTCGCTAGCTCCTCCCTCTCACATGACCATCAGGGGTGACCATAGCCTACACCAAAAGGCGTTTCACATTTCACAAACTTATGAACTTCATCGAGTCAGATCAATGGTCGAGATCTCCAATGATCTGATGGTCCAGCTCTCTTCGCGATCTCGCATTTTGGGATTCCTGTGATGAAGGGTATCGACACTCCAAGTTGCGATCCTCGAAATGGAGCTTAGCAATTAGCTCCTTCCCTTAAGCCTTCGATGATGTGACCTTGTCTATGACCATGGGCCAGACCTTATCATGATTTATTATATCGTGAGTTGCAAGGTTAGATCATTTCCTTCCTTTGACTTTCCAGTCAGTGAAAATTTAATCCCTCACCACATGTCCCTCTTGGATCAACGGTCAAGATATTATCATGATTTCTCAACTTCATGGGCCTTCGTCATGCCTGATCAACAATCAACGATCTCCCTTTGATCAATGACTCATATTAAGTTGTGGTTTCACATTTCACGACTTCATAGGATAGAGAACCTCCTTTCTTTGACTTTCCAATCAGCGAAATGCTAATCACTATCCATGTGCCCTTTGCATCCAACATTCCACAACATACCTCGATCCAAAGGTCCAGATCAATTCTTAGGATTTCGTCAAGTTCCCACACCATGTTCCATTAAGTCCTCCAATGTGCAGGTCAGCAAAATTCTAGTCGCTTGCCACGTGTCCTTCTTGAAGATGGACAGTCCTCCTGCTTTCAGGATTTTGTAGGCCCGCTTCATCTTGCACGTAAAGACCGTGCTCCTTCTTATGGATCCAATGATGGTAGGTCTTCAATCTCAGATATGACACATGAGATCTATTTTCTTCTACTGTGTGCTCCTCCTATCTGAATTCAAATCTGACGGTCATCGAGAATTCTGAATGGGATCCAATGATCAGTGTTTCTCTTCACTATTGATCTTGCCATTTGCATACCATTATCGCTGTACTATTGATCATGTTGATCTTCTCCATCAATAACAAACACGCATACTCTGCCTATGTCTGAAAACATGCCAACAATCTCCCCCTTTGGCATTGATGGAAACCCCTTGAAAAACATGAAACTATACCATTGTAGCATCGTTGAAATTACTACCACTGTAGCATCCTTGAAATTACTACCATTGTAGCATCCTTGAAATTACCACACTTTCTCCCCCTTTGACATCAATGTCAAAGAAGAAACACACTCCCCCTGAACTGTTGCGATACATACTCCCCCTGTCAACTATGAGAAGCTTATAAATACAATAGATATTCAATAATTACTCCCCCTGACTAGGTGAACAGATTAGACGAAAGAAGTTATAACGCCCAAATTTTGACGAAGATATCCAAAAGGGGTCGCTGCTAATGGTTTAGTAAAGATATCAACTATCTATTCTGTGGAAGGAATATAATTCAGATGAACGACTCTGTTTGTAACTTGTTCTCTGAGAAAATGGTATTTTATTGGGATATTCTTAGTCTTGGAGTGAAGAACAGGATTTTTGTTGGGATATTCTTAGTCTTGGCACTAGTGTTATCACAGTGAATTGTAATCAGAACACTATAGTTTACCTTCAAATCTGCAAGAGTTTGAATCATCCACAAAATCTGAGTGCATCAAGTAGCAGCAACAATGTACTCTTCTTCTGTAGTTTATAAGGAAATAGATCCCTGCTTCCTACTAATCCATGCTACCAACGAGTCACCCAGGAAGAAGGAACCTTCACTAGTGCTCTTTCTCTCATCCACACAATTTGCCCAATCTGCATTTGAATAAAAAGTTAACTGGAAATTATGATTTATGGGATACCACAGACCATAAATCATTGTTCCCTTCAAGTATTTGAATATCCTTGTGACAACTACCATGTGACTTTGTTTAGGAGATGACTGATAACGACCTACCATTCCAACAACTTGCATTATATCAGGAAGGGATGTTGTGATGTACAGAAGACTACCTATCATTGATTGGTATGTCCTTTGATCAACATCGGGTGAAATTTCATCTTTACTGAGCTTGCAACCAACCACCATAGGTGCACTAATAGGAGAAGAATCTTCCATCTGAAATTTCTTCAACATCTCTTTCAAATATTTTTCTTGAGAGATAAAAATTCATGCATAACTCTGTTTGACTTGTAAGCCAAGAAAATATGACAATTCTCCTATCATGGACATATCAAACTATGTTTTCATAGATTTATCAAACCACTGAACAGAGGAATCATTATTACAGCGAAAAATAATGTCATCTACATAAATCAAAACAACTAGTAAATCATCAACTTCAATTTTTATGTAGAGATTGCTATCAAAAGTACCTTTCTTGAATCCTTTGTCTTGTAAAAATTTGTCCAGTCTATAATACCAAGATCATGGTGGTTGTTTCAGTCCATATAAATCCTTCTTCAACTTGCAGAAATAATCAGGGTTATCTTTCAATGAGAATCCTTCAGGTTTCTCCATATATACTTCTTCCTCTAGATCTCCATTAAGAAATGTTGATTTAACATCCATCTGATACACTTTAGAGTTCTTATGACATGAATATGAAAGAAACAATCTGATGGCTTCCAATCTTGCCACTGGTGCAGAAGTTTCATCAAAGTCCTGACCTTCAACTTGTGTATACCCTTTACAGACCAATCCTAACAACTTGTCCTTTTTCATTCATTTTATTTTTGAACACCCACTTGGAACCTATTACATTCTTGTATTCAGGTCTAGGAACAAGCTCCCAAGTATTGTTCTTCTCAATCTGATCAAGCTCTTCATTCATAGCTCTAATCCAATCATCATGTTGGATGGCTTCATAAAAAAATTTAGGTTCATTCATAGATAAAAAGACAACATGAGATTGTTCTGAGTCTTTAATCAATTTCCTTCTTGTCTAAACTCCTTTATTTATATCTCCAATTATCTGATTTTCATAATGATTCTTTATAACAGTTATGAGAGGTGAGTTTGTTTCTTTTTTCTAATTTATGTTAGCCCGAGGATTTGTATCTTCATCTGATTCAGATTCTTCTCTTTCTGATCCTTGGACCTATTCATCTTCATCTTCAACTATATCTTTTGTGCTTGGTTCAACACTGCTTACATTTCTGACCGTGATTTCTTCATCAACTTTTATGTCTATACAATCAACTAGTTTATGCAGCCTCTTATTGTAACATCTATACCCTTTACTGTTTGTAGCATAACCCAAAAAGATACCTTCATCATCCATGTCATCATATTTGACAATATTTTCATCATTATTCTTAATATAACATTTACTCCCAAAGACTTTAAAATGCTTGATTGAAGAAGGTCTTCCAAACCATTGTTCATAAGGAGTCTTGTCACTATGTGGTCTGAGATGTTATTTGTTAAGGGTATGAACAACTGTATGAATTTCTTCCACCCAATATGTATGAGGTATGTTCCTTTCATTCATCATTGATCTTTCCATTTGTTGTACTAATCTATTCTACCTCTCAACAACTCCATTTTGCTGTGGAATCCTTGGAATTGTGTACTCTCTTTTGATTCCATGTTTATCACAGAACTCCTTGAAGCTCCATGAGCTAAACTCTCCTCCTCTATCGGACCTTACTTCTTTCAATATTTTTCCTATTTGATTCTTAGTTAGAGCCTTAAACACTTTGAATTTTTCAAATGCTTCAGATTTTTCCTTTAAAAAGGCAACCCATGTTAGTATAGAATAATCATCAATAATAAACATAAAATAATTTTCTTTTCCTATACCTTATTTCCTTGATGGTCCACATAAATCCATATGTACTAACTAGAGAAGTTTTTCTGTTGAAGGAATTTTTTTAGATTTGAAATGTGTCTGAGTAAGCTTTCCTATCTGGCATGGTTTACAAACATAATCATATGGCTTTGATATCTTTGGAAGATCCTTTACTGCCCCACTATTTTTGAGCTTGATTATATGATCAAAATTTAAGTGTCCAAGTCTCCTATTCCATAGCCAACTGTTAGGACCACACAATGTACCTTTTTCCTAAACTTTTTGCCATCATTACATTCTTGTTTCACTCAAATTTAAACTCATATTATCACTTTACCCTATATTTCCAAAGGTATACAACGTCTCTTCTCTTTACTATATGTTTAATCTATTTTGCATATAATTTTACATTACTCTCGTACTTAACCATTGATCAAAAATGTATAAGTGCTAAAACCGTTAAGAAACTGTTACACAGTCCGTGGTCAACGATGCTGAAACACAGAAGAAGCTGCTACACAGTCCGTGGTCAACGATGCTGAAACACAGAAGAAGCAGTTACACAGTCTGTGGTCAATGATGCTGAAACACAGAAGAAGCTGCTACATAGTCCGTGATCAACGATGCTGAAACAAAGAAGCCGTACACAGTCCATGATCAATGATGTTGAAACAAAGAAGCAGTTACACAGTGCGTGGTCAACGATGCTGAAACAACAACCCACACAGATTGACTACAATAGCCGCACCTTGAGTTAGCATCAACCATCGTTGCCGCTTGAGAGGTGCTAAAACAGTCAAAACACGAATCCTGTGGCTGAAACAACCCGCGATTCGTGATGCTGAAACATCATACAACAACAATTACAAGAGACAAATAAAGAAGTTGTTACTCTAGCTCCAACAACAACACCTCACTCAGCACTTGTAATAGCATCCTGTTGCGGGAGACTAGGATATCCTATTCCAGTTTAGAAAGTCGATCTGACTAAGAATATGACACAGATGTATACCTATAATTAGTTGATTAAATTGTATCAAAGGGATCCTACTCTTTAAATAAGAGGAAATTGCCATTCGAGAGAGCTTCAGTTTTTGTATTAAGAAAGGATTTACAGAGAGGGACGTTTTTACTCCAGATTGTAATGTAATACATTGACAAATGAATAAAAGACTATTTAGAGCATTTCTCTCTAGCCTCTACGTTTCAGGGGAATCTTGTGAGAAGGGAGGGCCCACCTTCTTCACAAGATTCACCCGTTAGATTTATAGTGTGTTAGTGTGATTTATGTTTATGCCTTGATTAAATTTTGTTTTGCTGAAACACTACTTTATTGAATTATGTTTTGCTGAAACACTACTTTACTGAACTCTGTCTTGCTGAAACTCTGTTTTACTGAATGTTACATCGTTTTCATGTGATTCATGCATGGGTTAATCATTTTAGTTAGCAATCTTATTTGATGAATTTATGAAAGTGTGCTAACCAGAAACAGGTGTTGAAGTTTCTTGTTTAGGAAATAGGGTCCTATTCTCTGTTAGAGATAGTTAGCCTTCAGTGCATTAATGAGTTCATGAAAGTGTGCTAATCAGAAACAGGTGCTGAAGTTTCCTGTTTAGGAAATAGGGTCCTGTTCTCTGTTAGAAATAGTTAGCTAATCAGAAACAGGTGCTGAAGTTTCCTGCTTGGGAAATAGGGTCCTGTTCTCTGTTAAGAGATAGACAACCTTCAGTGTGTATATCAATTATTTCAGTTAAGCAATGAGTTCATGAAGTGTGATGAATGGAAACAGGTGCTGAAGATTCCTGCTTTGGGAATAGGGTCATGTTCTCTGGTTATAGAATAGTTGGTCTTTCCTGTTGCAGTATCTTGTTGTTATTTTAATGTAATCTAGGATTCTTCAATTAATCATTCCTTTAAACTTAGAGCTCTGCAATAGGTAGGTTGTTTTCCTGTAATTCAAGTTAGAACTTCATTTTGTTAAAGGCAAGTGTGATTAGTATAGTTTTTACTACAACTCTAGGTTGCTTTTGAAATTGAGCATATATAGTGCGTGGTTACCTTTGAAATAAACAGACTTCCTTGGGTTGACAATTTATGTAGCACTTGATTGTTTAGATTAAATAAGCAATTATAGTGACCAACATTTTGGCGCTGTTGACGGGGAAGGTAATTATAGATTTCAAAAGCACTTATGATTTTTCAGATACAAAGATTGCATGAGAGGACGCAGAGACCCCAAAGACACTGACCCTATAGGTGGCAGGGGAAGAGGAAGAGGAGGAAGAAAGACTTATATTGACGAGATTATGTCAAAGTTTGAATCTACTGCTCAACGACCAAATACTCGGAAACCAAAATCCCAACCTTCATTTCAAGCAAACTTTGAAACGGGGAAAGAAGTTTGGAGTCCTGAGACAGTCAAGAAACTAGCAGGAAACATTGAGGATAGAGCAAGTGCAGCAGGGGAGAAGACAAAAGAAAACATGGATGAGTACAATGAAGAATTGCATCATGAGGAACAGGCAGGTCCTGAAGGAGAGGTAAATGACGAGAACTCTTTCTCCACATTAGGATTTCCTATTGGTGATCTTCCTAGAGGGGTAGCCCCCATGAAGAACATTCCACTCTCAGCACTACCTAATTTTCATGGTTTGTCTTCAGAAAATCCTGATGAATTCCTTTTTGATTTTGATATATTATGCAGAAGTTATGATTACGTTTCCAATGCTCAAAAATTAAAATTATTTCCAGCAACATTAAAAGGAAATGCACTAATATGGTTTATGAGTCTTGGAGGCCATGTAATCACAATGTGGGACCAAATGAAAGAGAAATTACTGAACAAATACCAGGACTACTGCCGAACAAGAGAAAAGAGGGAGGAACTATTTAAGATGATGCAGACAGAGGATGAAAATCTGGAGGACTTTGTAGAAAGTCTACAGTACAATCTACAAAGATCCAGTCACCCCAATGTAAGTAAAGATATTCTCAAAACTATATTATTAAAAAGAGTAAGGGATGACTGTCTAGATATGCTAAATATGCTTGGAAAAGGGGACATATCTAAGGAATCATAGGATGAAATTGTTAATTTATGCAAAAGATGTTCAAGAGGAGCTTCAAGAAATAGATCAAACAGCAGGGACACCACATTTTCAAGAGTCCAAAAATCAGCCAGTGGGGGAGCAACAAGAGCCGAAATAGGTAATTTACTTGAAGGTTTTAAAACTGAAATGTTAAGCTCTTTTGCCTCACAAATTGACACCCTGCAGATTCAAAAGAAGCAAGAAGAAGCAGAGAGAGCCCTGTCTATATTTTTTTCTAAATGCAGAGACAAGCACCCACGAAGGGAATGTCCATTGGACAAAAAGCCAATCTGCACCATCTGTGATAAAGATCATGAAACTCAACAATGTCCATCTTTACCAAGGATCAAGGAAACATTACAACCAACTGATGAAGAAGCTGAAGCTGTCTATCTATTGACACAGAGAAGGCAATGGCAACTGCAGGGACAAGGTATGAATCCCAACATGCCATTTACATCTTCTAATCGTTGGAATAATTATCCTTCTTTCAATCAAATGAGTTACCCTCCCTATAATCAAATGAAATATCCTAATCAAATGAATTACCCACCCATGCAACAAACTAACCCACCCTTTGTTGATCCATCAATGTGGACTCCTTGGCCTCCACAACAACAACAACCATATCAGAACCAATGGAATCCAAATTGGAGAGGACAACAACTCCCCTTCCCAAACCAATTACCTCAATCACAATTTTTACAACCACTCTCCTTACCATCGGGTACTCCACCAAACAATCAAATAATGAGACCCCGGCTCCCTATACAACCTAACCCTAACCCCAATAATAAAGTTGTGCAGTGCATTGATATTCATAACCAGCCTACACTTTCTCTTCTCCCTGTGCAATGCAACGATATTCATTTACAATCTGGGAGAATAGTAGAACCTACCATATCTGATGTTACCTCTTCTGATAAAGAGGAAACAAAAGAGCATAATGTACCTGAAGAGGTACAATCATCCTCTAACAATGTTGTTGAAACTGCAAAACTACCATTTCCTGAGCGTTTAGCTCTGAATAAAACGCATGAGCCACCAACTTTCAATATTCTAGGGGAATTACAAAATTTGTATGTTAAAATTCCTCTACTACAAGCACTCTAAGACGTACAAATCTATGCCAGGACGATGCGAGACATTTGTGTTAAGAATCCTGGTAGGAAAATTAAGGATCCCCTCATAGTCCATGTTATGGGAGACTTGTCTGAACTAATGTCAGGTAAAGTCCCCCCAGTTAAATATGGTGATCCCGACCACCCTACCGTCTCTGTACAAGTTGGAAAAATGATAATCCCTCGAGTCCTGATAGACTTAGGTGCCGTTATCAATATCATGACTTTGGAAACCTTACAACTGCTACAACTACAAAATGAAGTCAGAGATACCCCAACTATCCTAGAATTAGCTGACCGATCCACAATTAAACTAGAGGGAGTCATTGAAGACCTAATTATCTCAGTAGAATCCTGGAATTATCCAGCTGAATTTGTGGTACTGCAACCTAAAACAAAGTTGGGGGGCCACCCTCTAATTTTGGGCAGGCCTTGGCTAGCCACAACAGATGCTTTTATCAGCTGTAGATCAGGTTCAATGACAATTTCCAACGGTTACAAAACCAAACAGCTTACCCTCTACCCTCACGCTACACCCCTGATTAATAATGATAACTCTGTATGGGTAGACTTCGATGATCAACTTACTCAACCCATCTTGACTATCAGACAAGCTCTAATATTTAAAGACAACACTGAGGATGAAGTAATTAATAATTTTATTTGTGAACCCTCCTCTGTGACTCCAGAAACTCACAACCAGTTAGTTGCATTGTTGGAGTCAGATAATCAAGAAAACCTTAACTCTGAAAACCCACCTCAAACATCTGCCACCATCTCTTCTAAAAGCATACCAGTAGAAATTGAACCTGGCAAAACACTGAATATAAACCCTAACCTGACAGATGATGAAACACAACAATTAATGAAGTTACTTTTGGAAAATAAAGAAGCATTTGCTTGGGACTATAAAGATATGAAAGGAATCTCTCCCGAATTATTTACTCATAGAATATATATTAAGGAAGATTGCCGACCGATCTGCCAATCTCAAAGACGAATGAACCCTAATTTGAGAGAAATCCTTAAAGAATAACTTCAAAAATTGCTTGATGCAGGGTTTATCTATCCTATATCAGACAGTGAATGGGTTTCCCTGTTGGTAATAGTTCCTAAGAAAAATGGGAAATGGAGAGTATGTGTGGATTATAGAGACTTGAATAAAGATACTAAAAAAGATCACTTTCCATTACCATTCATTGATCAGGTGTTGGACAGTTTGTCAGGGAAGAAATTTTTCTCATTTTTAGATGGTTTCAATGGGTATAATCAGATCAAAATTGCACCTCAAGATCAAGATAAAACCACTTTTATGAGCCCTTGGGGAACCTTTGCTTATAGAGTTCTCCCATTTGGGCTATGTAATGCACCAACAACCTTTCAAAGAGAAGTTATAGGAATCTTTTATGATATGCTTAATGACTCTATGGAAATTTTTATGGGTGACTTTACTCCTTATGGTGTTTCTTTTCAGGAAGCACTACAAAACCTTGAGAAAGTGCTTAAACGATGTATACAAGCCCAACTCTCCTTAAGTACAGAAAAATGTCACATGATGATGAGTGAAGGAATAGTGCTTGGACATTTTATCTCATCTCAAGGAATTCAGGTAGACCCATCCAAGATAAAAGTCATTAAGAATCTTCCTACTCCCAAAACCCAAACATAGGTAAGAATCTTTCTAGGACATGCTGGATACTACAAAATATTTATCAAGAATTTTTTCAAAATAGCTTCTCCCCTGTTTGTGCTACTGATGAAAAATGTTGAATTTAAATGGACTAATTCTTGCTAGGAAGAATTCAACACACTTAAACATCAGTTATCTACAGATCCTATTCTTAGAGGACCTGATTGGACACTTCCCTTTCACATATCTTCTGATGCTTCAGATACTGCAATAGGAGTTGTCTTGGGACAAGAAGAAAATCATCTCCCTTATGTTATTTATTTCATCAGCAAGAATATGAATCCTGCTGAACTCAATTATACAGTCACCGAAAATAAATTTTTAGCAGTAATCTATGCCATTAATAAATTTAGACATTACATCACTGGCTACTCTACTCTTGTCCATACTGATCACTCAGCCATCAAATATCTAATGAATAAACCTATCACAAATGATCGAGTCACCAGATGGTTACTATTATTGCAAGAATTTGATATTACAATTGTAGATAGACCAGGAAAAGAAAATGTAGTTGTTGATTTCCTTTCTCGGTTGACACCTGATGATGATACCCCAGTAGATGATTCCTTTCCTGATG
>ML783947.1:163914-181046 GCA_009831015.1 Picea engelmannii | reverse complement strand
TAATGGCCTAAAGCCGACATAAATAAAATAACATTACTAATCTAAATTACAACTAATGGCCTAAAGCCGACATAAATAAAATAACATTACTAATCTAATATGCCCCAATTGAGTGGTAATGAGCCAATATTAGGGCTTAACAACTTGTATGATCACTACTTGATCCTTCTTCATAGCCCAAGCCAGCTTTCAGCTTTGGATTATTTTGCTGATTTAGAATGGAAGTTAATTCTTCTGAGGATTTAATACTTGGCAGATTTTGGTGATACAATCCCTTAAACTTCTCCATTTCTTTTCTTGTTTTTACAATCTCTTCTTCTAAGGCTTCACACCTTGCTTTCTTCTCTGGCATATTTTCTTTCAGTATGTCTTCTATTTTCTTTTCCTCTTCTAACTCCACTTTTAGTAGAGAAAAGTTTTCATCAGGGTTTTCACCATTCATTTTAAACTGCTTCAACAACTGTTTTTATTTTCTCTTCTTACATCTGATTCATTCAATTTCTTCCAAAGCACTGATTAATTCACTTTCCATATCCACCACAGCTTCTTCATCATCCATTTCACCTCATGTGTGTTCATCATCAAAATCTCCCATAGCCATAAGCATAAAATCATTCACTTTGTTTTCACATGATGAATCACTATCTATGTCTTCTGAGGAATTGTCATTATTTGCACACAAACTTTTCTTTTTACTATATTTCTTGAATTTGTACTTCTTTTCATCATCAGAGTTCCGGTCCTTTTTCTGGTGGGGACACTTAGATGCAAAACGACCTATCTTACCACAGTTAAAACATTTGAAGGAAAGATTGCCTTGATATTTTCCTGATCCTTTCTTTAACCTTCTCACAAATTTTGCCTTAATATCATCTAAATCTGAGTCAGTATTCTTGTCTTCTTTAGAAGATGCTTCTCTAGTAATGGATTTATCTTTGTTGATTGTCATTTCATATGCAGTTAGAGTTCCTAGGAGTTGATCAATGGACAGAGTTTTAAGATCATTTAGTTCTTCTATTGCAGAGACTTTTGGATTAAATTTATCAAGAAGAGATCTTAAAATCTTTTGAACTAAACATGATTCTTCAATATTCTCACCAAGACCCTTCATGGCATTCACAAGTTCTTCAACTCTTAAAAAATAATTACTAATTGTTTCATCTTCATTCATCTTTAGTTGTTCGAACTTCAACCTATATGTTTCGAGTTTGGCATATTTTACTTTCTCATTTCCTTCATAACTGTTAATAAGTTTATCCCACAAAGCTTTAGAGGTTTCAAGATGCATCAACTTTACAAACTCAGCTTCAACTAGTCCATTCAAGATGGCATTCATTCCCTTAGCATTAAAGATAAATTCTAACTTATCATCCTGGGAAGCCAACACAACAGGCTTTGTATATCCAGTCTCTACTACATCCCAAACATCAACACTTAAGGCCATTAGGTATGTTCTCATTCTAACCTTCCAAAAGGAAAAAATTGTTCCATCAAACAGAGAAGGCTTACTAGCTAAAGTCCCTTCATGACTTTTCATGTTTAATCTTACAGATCTACCTTTAAATCAAAGGAACTCGCTCTGATACCAATTGTTGAAATTACTAAGACAATTGAGAGGGGAGGTGAATCAGTTGTTACTGTGCTTAAACAATATTAAGTCTATTAAACCATTTTTAATCTTTCATCAAGTGACCATCAATATTATACATCATATGAATAGCATAAATAATGAGCATCAATCACACATAAGATATACACAGAGACATATTTTCATGAGGAAACCCATAAAGGGAGAAAACCTCTTCTTATTCGAAATGATAGGTAGTATTTTAAGTTCTGTACATTATCTATGTTTGAGCACCAACTCAAAGTGAGGCTACTACCTCTGTTTTACAAGATCCAACTTGTTGAGAGCACCAACTCTTTGGTTTCTCTAGCACTGACTAGAAGGAAGAACCAACTCCCTGAGTGTTCCAGCATCGACTGAATGGAAGCACCTACTTCCACTTATACAAGCACCAACTTGCATACAAAAAACTCTGTGTTTTCCCAAGAACCACCCTGTTTTCTAGCCACAACTAGATGGAAGCTACAACTCCCAATATTCAAGCACCAACTTGAATATTAGAGGACCACAGTACTCCCTAGCACCACCCTACCTCCCTGATTATAAGTAAAATGATTGAATAACCAACAACGTAGGTGTTTCAATTCTTACCACTTCTCTTCTATCCTACAATTCTTCTATGCTTCTATCTGTTCTGCAATTCTACTCTTTCTTTTATCTCTTCCTTATTTGTTACTCATCTCTGAGTTTTATCTCACACTGCGCATATTGTTGGTCTCACACTGCGCATACGGTAATTTTCCCTTTCTTGCAGTTCAACTCATTTTTCATTCAGAACAACCAACCATTCATAGTCACTCCATCTTTCTTTTATGCACTTCACACAACTTCAGTTACACCTCGAATACCTGGGCCAACAATGCTTCAGCCACTTAATCGCCAACTGTCCAAGAACCATGATTCGGTTCTGCTAACTAAATCGTAACTGAACAGTTAATCGTAAATATCAACAATAGCCCTTCGATCAGATTCTCAAATAACCAACATCGTTGGATTAAATCCGTAGGTTCTTGCATTTATCCCATATGCCCACTGGCTATGACCATGGGCCTAATCAAGATGCGTTTCACATTTCGCATTTCAACAATCCTTTGTCGAAGGGTCTCGACGGTCCAAGTTGCGATCCCCGAAATGGAGCTTATCTACGCTAGCTCCTCCCTCTCACATGACCATCGGGGGTGACCAAAACCTACACCAAAAAGCATTTCTCATTTCGCAAACTTATGAACTTCATTGAGCCTGAGCAATGGTCGATATCTCCAATGATCTGATGGTCTAGATCTCATCACAATCTCGTGTTTCAAGATTCCTTTGATGAAGGGTCTCGACACTCCAAGTTGTGATCCCCGAAATGGAGCTTAGCAATTATCTCCTTCCCTTAAGCCTTCGATGATGTGACCTTGTATATGACCATGGGCCAGACCTTATCATGATTTCTCATATCACAAGTTGGAAGGTTAGAGCATTTCCTTCCTTTGACTTTCCAGTTAGCAAAAATTTAATCCCTCGCCACATGTCCCTCTTGGATCAATGGTCAAGATATTATCATGATTTTGCAACTTCACAGGCCTTCGTCATGCCTAATAAATGGTCCACAATCTCCCTTTGATCAACGACTTAGATTAAGTCATGGTTTCACATTTCATGATTTCATAGGATAGAGCACCTCCTTTATTTGGCTTTCCAGTCAGCGAAATGCCAATCGCTTGCCATGTTCCCTCTGCATCCAACGTTCCAAAACATACCTCAATCCAAAGGTCCAGATCAATTCTCAAGATTTCTCATATCGCAAGTTCCCACACCATGTTCCATTGACTCCTCCAATGTGCAAGTCAGTAAAATTCTAGTCACTTGACACATGTCCTTCTTGAAGATGGATGGTCCTCCTACTTTCAAGATTTTGTAGGCTCGCTTCATCTTGCACATAAATACCATTCTCCTTCTTATGGATCCAATGAAGGTTGGTCTTCGGGCTCAGATCTGACACCTCAGATCTATTTTCTTCTACTGTGTGCTCCTCCTATCTGAATTCAAATATGACGGTCATCGGGAATTCTGAATGGGATCCAACGATCACTGTTGTTATTCACTATTGATATTTCCATTTTTATGCCATTATCACTGTGCTATTGATCGTGCTGATCTTCTCCATCAATGACATCGCCATCAATGACAAACACACATACTCTGCCTTTGTCTGAAAACATGCCAACAAAATCACCTTGTTATTTCCCTTGTTGCCTCACATAAATGGGAGGTCCATCAGATGGATGTTAAATATTCCTTATTGCATGGGAATTTTCATTAAGAAATCTACATGGAAAAAATTCCTGACTATGTCCAGAATGACTCTAGCCTTGTTTGTCACGTTAAGAAATTTCTTTATGGTCTTAAGCAAGCTCCCCAAGCTTGGTATTCCAAAATGGAAATTTTTCTTATTGACATCGGATTTTCTAGATGCCATTCTGATCCCAATGTCTATACCAATAAAGTAGGAAGCCATATCATAATCCTTGTCCATTATGTTGATGACCTTATCCTTATTGGTAGTGACTCAAAATTTTTAAGCCATGTGAAAACCATCTTTAAGAAGAAATTTGAAATGACAGACCTAGTATTTTTTCACTATTTCCTTGGCCTCTCAGTTTTGCCAACCAATGAAGGAATTTTTTTTTCCCAGTCTAAGTATGCTTGTGACCTTCTTCATCACTTCCAGATGGAATATTGTAAACCAACCCCTTCTCCCTTCCAATCTAGAGTCAATCTTGTTTCCACGTGTACTTATCCCAAAGTTTATGTTACTTTGTACCGTCAGTTAGTTGCTATCCTCTTATACTTGACTCATACACTCTTATAATTGACTCATAACATATGATACCATGTTCGACAACACATGTATTCCAACATAGGGAAAAAACCTTCAGTAACCACTCACACAACCAGATCAAAGATCAACACACTGATATTTTGACATGGTAAGAACCCTAAGCAGAAACATCCACGGCCCCAACCAATGCGGTCACTTGGAGCAATTTATTAATGCAAAATAAAAATATTACAAAGATATTTTACAAGAGAGTTTCTCACAATTGATCATCAGAAAATGACCCTCCATTCTCTTTAAATAGGGATCATGGACCAATTGGGTGTTAATCCACATATTGATGTAGTTGTTAAGACCGAGGAGAATATGAATTTTCAAATCACTCTATGTCAGGAACATATCATAACCATCAGATTTCCTAACTACAAATGCATACTAAAGAAACACAGTTTTACCTAATGATACATTAGACCAAGTAGATCTTAACTAACTTCTAAGTGTCTAACTATCCTAACATCCCCCCTTAAGAACAACTTGGGATAGGATTGAAGGATTTACAATAGTGACATAATAAGAGAAGGAAGGATGCATTAGAGCCTATCACCCCTTAATGAAAACTTCCTAAACTCCTAACATAGATCAATGTTTGGAAAAATATGCTCTTGTAAGAGACTTTGTGAAAATGTCTACAACTTGATATTATGTAGGGAAAAAAATCACGTCAATAACTTGATCATGAATGATCTTTATGATGAAGTGAATGTGTAGATTGATGTGTTTGCTACACTGATTTTGAAATTTGTCTTTAGCGAGCTTGATGGCACTCTAATTGTCACACCAAAGGCTACTCGGATGTTTTTGCTGGAATCCAAACTCTGAAAGGAGTTGTCGAAGCCACAATGCTTCATGAATTACATTTACCATTTCTCGATACTCTGCTTCTGCCGAAGAAAGTCCAATAACATGTTGTTTCTTACATGCCCAAGTGACAAGTCTTGAACCAAGGCTGAAAAAATAACCTGCAGTAGAATTCTGATCATTAGGGTTATCGACCTAATATGAATCAGTGAAACCAACCAATAAAGGAGACCCCCTTGAACTGTAATGTATCCCCAACTAAATTGTACCCCGAACATACCTAAGTATCCTTTTAGCTGCTTTCCATGGATTTCATGGGGTGTTTTCATATACCGGGCAACAAGACCAAGAACAAAGGAAATATCAGGATGGGTACAATTCAAGTCTAAGAGGCATCTGACTAGTCTTTGGTGCGATAATCAAAGTTCCATCAAGCTCACCAAAGGCCCACTTTAGCATTAGTGTAGCAAACACATCGAGCTACACATGCACTTCATTATAAAACTCATTAATGATCGATTTATTGAAGTGATCTTTTTCCCTATGGAAGATCAAGTTGCAAACATTTTCACAAAGTCTCTTATAGAAGCAAACTTTTCCAAACTTTGATCTATGTTAGGATTTCATGAAGTTTTCATTAAGGGGGGATAGGTTATAATTCCTCCTTCCTTATTCTATTGTGTCATTATTGTAAATCCTTCAATCCTATCCCAAGTTGTTCTTAAAGGGGGATGTTAGGATATTTGGATGCTTAGGAAATTGTAATATCTACATGGTATCATGTGTCATTAGGTAAAAGTGTGATTCTTTATTATGCATTGGTATGAATTTGTAGCTAGGAAATCCAATGGTCATGATATGTTTCCAACATAGAGTGATATAACGATTCATATTCTCTTTGATTTTAATGGCTACATTGATCCTTGGATTAACACCCCATTGGTCCATGATATTTATTTAAAGAGCATGGTAATTCCTTTTACAATGATCTATTGTGAGAAAATCTCTTGTAAAATATCTCTGTAATATTTTTCTTTTGCATTAATAAATTTATCCAAGTGGTCACGTTGGTTGGGGACGTGGATGTTTCCCCGTAGGGGTTTTACCGTGATATGATCATATTAGAATGCATGTGAGCAACAACCTTCTGATTTATATGCCATCTAGTTTTTCTTCACGTCGACCTCCTTAAAACATAGACATCATTTCAACACCTGTGAACTTGTTCTTCAAATGAAAACACACAGTCAATGAGTTCCTGGGAAAAATCTTCGTTATTCACAGTAACCCAAGCGTGTGTGACCGTCTGAAAGCAGCGATAGTCCTTACTGGAATCGAGTATCCCAATGGTATGATGCAGTATATGTTTGGTCTTATAATCATTGGAATCAAGCCCTATGATGATATAGATATGTAGGCTTCCCGTGGCTTGCACTTGATGTTGTCGATGTTTGGATGCTAGTGTGCAAATGAGCTTTGATCTCCATGTGCATCCTCCATTGTACACCTACAAATCTTAGTCGAACGACAAACTTGGATGATGATGTGAGAGTAATTTTTTTTTTTTGATCCGAAATAAATCAACCCTTACGAGGTCCATGGAGTTCTGAACGATGCGTTCAGGATTACTATCACTACCATCCATAATGAACATTTCACTTCCATATTAGTGCATATGAATCCATGGTGTGTATTCTCAGCTCATCATATTTAACGCCTGGCGTCGATCTCCTAATATTCAAAATTCCACCTGTCCCACGTTGTGGACTAATCTTTCACTATGATTGTACATTTCTCTTCCCGTGTAGCTGATTTATTGATAGCAGGCTCTAGACTCTTTTTCTCTGAAAATAAATGTGTTGGATCATGTTGTCATTGATGCCAATGCTTTGATTATTTGGGAGATTGTTGGATCATATGTCATTGATGTAAATGGTTTGGTTTGATTGATTTCATTGATTGATGTCAAGTAATTGATTGATTGATGATTGATGAACAATGAATATGCCTTGATGAGAATGATAGATGTCCAAGTGGAAACCAATTGATAAAGATGGATCATTGATATGATACCCTTGATGAGAATGATAGATGTCCAAGTGGAAACCAATTGATAAAGATGGATCATTGATATGATTCCCTTGATGAGAATGATATATGTCCAAGTGGAAACCAATTGATAAAGATGGATCATTGGTATGATGCATTGATGAAGATGGATCGATGAGTTGTCATTGATACATGATGCATAGTTTATATATATGATACAGTGATGAATTTATGAAAAGATGAATCATTATTGTCTTATCATGGTTGATAAGGTGCACAAATGGATGGACTCCAAAGTGGTCCCCTTATGGTGAAATCCCTCATGGGAAGACTCTTTACGGATTGAGGTATCCTAGGAGAACGGTTGGAGGACCCATGCTTGTATGTAGAATAATGAGATGAAGATCAATGAAGTTGTTGGCGAAACTATCTTAGATGGATAGTGCTTGTCATGCCATTTTCATTGGTATGTGGAATCTCATATAACTCCTCACGGTTTGAGAGTTATGGCCTTATGAAGTTGGAGGACCTCCATATGAAGGCTTGAAGCCCCAAAAGCTCAAAGAAGTCAAAGTGCTTGAAAAGAAGAAATCATTATTTAAATGATAAAGTAAAGTGAAAAAATCAAGAAATATTATTTAAATGATAAAATGAAGTGACAAAATCAAGAAGGAATATTTAAATGATAAAGTATTGGAGAACTTTCTGTTCATGGAAAGTGGTTAACCCTAAAATAAGGAAAATAGGTTAAGTGACTGTTGACGGGCGAAATTGACCGCTCGTCAACTGGAGGAGTGAATCTGGTCCAGGGTTGTCTAAATAACCCAAGTCGTTTGGATTGATCCACTCTGACGGGTTTAGCGGCTCCATTCGCCGATCTAAGTCCTACGAAAGTGAAAAGACAAAAACTAAAGAAACTAACTAAATAAAATAAAATGAAAACAACTACTGAAAATTATATACACATCTAATATATTCACAGTTTGCTAACTAATATAAATATAGTAATTCTACTTATTAAATGTACAGTGTATCGATATGATTAAATCTCTATTGTATGTACAGTATTCACAAAATGCAAATTTTAATCGAAATCTGCAAAATCATATATGAATTGACTTATGACAGCGAAGCTAGTGTTTTCAATTTTTTATAACTTTTATAAACAGGAAATGAAACAGCAACTATCTAGTTGAGAAATGAAAATAACAATCTATATAGTGTGTCTAAACTACAGAAAATTCTTATATTAATTAGACTAATAGAATGCTACTAGCAAACTAACATGTACTCGCACATCCTATGTGTCCTGTGTGTAGTATCTATGTTTGTTGTTTGATGAGGCCAACCCACACCAGATTTTCCCAATGCTTCTCGTAAACGCGAAGTAGTAACGCTTTGAATGCTAATGGCAGAACAAGTAAGATATGTAGCAACAACAATTTATCATTTGACAAACAATCATATTAAGATAAATCTGAGTATGAAAATTTGCATATTATTGTTCATTGAATAAAGAAGATCAACCTTCTAATCATCAAACGTGAACAGATTGATTGTTGTATATAAAATGAGAAACATAAAACATGGACATTATATAAATCATATCACATCAACCTGTAACAAATTATGATATCTAAAGTAGTCAAAATTTGATTACAAATCAAAATGAGCAAAACTTGAACAAAAAATGATATATTGAAGCTAAAGTTGTGCAAATATCCACTTTCATTCAAGTCTGTGTATCACAAATCCATAGTTTTTTCTCCCAGGCAGCGATGGATCTTAGTTTACAAAATAATACATTTATAAAGGCCACAGGATCAAAACATTTCCTGTGGAAATCATCAAATTGGTTCCAAAAATTATGGGGAATACAATCTCCCAATTTCCCATTGTTATCCAAAACTGACATCCTAATCTAAAACCATGTAAAGAAATAACATGTTCAGAGATGCCACTAGTGATCCAATCTCCTTTAGAATTCGTATGTACCTGTAAATGTACAAGAATACATGATTTCAGATTGCATTTTAGTTATAAAATCAAAGAATTCGAATTTTAGTAACTAGCTACAAAATCTCATGATTTTGTAGCTAGTTATTATTATAAACAGAATCGTATTTTACCACTTCAATCAAAACAGAATTAGATGCAATTTGAGCAAATGAATCTTGTATGCTAATTAAAAAAAAAAAAAAATCATCTTAAAATTACTTTTAAAATACCATACCTCGGATTCAGGGATTCGTTTTAATCAAGCTATTTTCGAATTCACAATAGCAGTGGGCGCCTGTACATTCTTAAAGACAAAAGAACCTGTGGTCTTCTATCTTTTATCATTAGCTTGAGCTACATTTTGCAATCTATCATTCTCCTTAGTTAGCACATTCACTGGGTCCTCTAAGGACTTGATCCGAGATTGGAGCAAAGGGACGTCCCTGTAATATCGGTCGAGCCACGACTGACATTCGTTGCACTATGGTTGAATAGGCTGTGTATTCAAAGGTGAGGAACTTCTTATTTGACCTGTAGGTTCTCTGTCAAGTTTGATCCCAGGGAAGTTGGGGTTGTCTCTAAGACATGGTGGGAGGTTCGTCACATAGTCATAGGGCTTAACTGAGCAAAGTCCGTGTGAGTATGGATACTCTTCGGTTAGAAACCATTCAATTTCAGAATCAGAATCTTCACTTAACAGAATCAGTTTTTGGTCTGTGTTTTCTTTAGGTTTATTATGAGCACACCGTGAAACCCAGCACGTGACCTTTTTACCCTTGTAGTTGATATCACTGTTACCTTTACCTTTTTTCTTTGCAGACTTTTTAACAGGATTACCACCATTTTTTGGACATGAATCAGGCAAGTTGTTGGCTTGGGTAGTGTTCGGGTAGGTCAAAGGTTCAATAGAGGGCAAGAGCGAAGGAGGGGGAATGGCAGGCCCAGCAAGGGTTTCTGTAACAACAGATTTGTCAACTTGTCCTATTTCAGGACTAGCAAAACCATTCCTCAACAGGAAGGCATCCCAACAATCGCCATTCAACTTCAACTGATGAACCATAATAATTTTAATTAAACAGTGGTGGAACAGGCTGGAGTCGGCTTTCTCCCTTTTGAAATGTTTAGCCATTTTGTATAAACTCCGAAGGAGAAAATATGGCATGTTTAAGGGAAAATTGATGAAACTCATGAGCAACCGCAAGTGGTATAAGAAAACTAAACCGTATCTACCCTCACAGGTAACGAACTTCTTGACAATAGCTAACAAATCGTGCCATCTAGGTTTTAGAGCTATAACGGGCATACCTTTGTCGCAACTGTTAGTTTTCCTTGAGGTAAACAACAGTGACCAGGGAACTTCGTCAACCTTAGATTTTTTAAACCAACAGAGTTTGGACACCATGGGGTTCAATTTGCACTACAGGGGCCATGGCTAGCAGCACAAAACTGACAGGGTATTCGGCGATAGGGTTTGACAGGATAGACACAGAATCATTGTCCCAAAATTTCCCCAACACAATGCGAAATCATCTCGAAATGCAAGGGTAGAGCGTTAATGCTATGCGTGCAAGGATAGTGGTGTAAATCGAGGCCATGCAAGAAAATCATATCGGGTTGTACTTGAAACGACGCCTTGGTGTAATGGTGCATTCAAATCACAACAATGCATATCCAAAAGAAATTTGATCAACATGTCAAATGAACCATTACATACCCACGATGTGACCCAAAGATCAATGTGTCAAACAAACCATTGTGTTAAAGATTTTATAAATCAACACCATATTAACAATAGTCAAATGCATAAATGTTTGGTGTTTCAATAAATATGTAACCAGTGGTGTGTTTGAGGTCAAGGAGTTATAACCATGTAAACAAGTAGGTTCATGATAAACCAAATGATCATTAATCCTTTGATGTAATCAACATGAATTCTAACTGTGGGTTTTCATGCTTGCAGTCGTGAAAATGAAAACGAAAAGCAGGGATGCAAAAAGTGAAGAATAATGATATCATTTAAACAGTTGCGACGATTAATGAGGGTTTAAAAACCTTGTGTAGGCATCTCGTAAAAAACGATAGAGATTAATATGGTTGCCAACAATGGCGACACACTAGTAGAAGAAGTTATCTCTGCCAAACGAACAAGTCCAGATTAGGATAATGAGAAAAACTCCAACTCGAAAAACAACCAGAAAATTGTTTGAACATCATTATCAATTATAAAAATTCCAGTTTCAGATTGCTTGTTATTTTAAAAGATGAAAACTGATGACAATATTAACAAAAGCGACTCACGATATTAAGGTTAAAATATCCAATACTGTTGATAGAGCCACTGCTTCCAGTAGGTGTCCATAGCCTCGAAAGGGATGCCATTTAACCCACTCCAATGTCTGTATCCTACCAAGAAGTTCCAGATCAGAACAAAGGACATTTAAGGTCAAAAGATTCCATATCTGAGAATTTTCATATACCTGACATTGCTTCGCTACCAGCGGGCCTGTTCAGTACCCCGACGAAGTTATCTTGGCGTCATGCATGCATTTACCCGCTGCCAGTAGACCTGTTCAGTATCCCAACAGCTTTACAAGCACTTCCCACAAATCTTTAATGATTTATTTAGTTTTAAAGATATTTAACCGAGCGGGGTGATGCTGAAAATCATGATAATTTGGACATATTTTAATAAATTACAGACCTTGAGAGAATTTTTTACTATCCTTCATTAAGATCTAGAGATGGTTTATTGATAAACCAACCTTCGAAGGAAGGGAGATATCTCTGATTTGTTCTCTTAAGGAACAGGGACAGCGTAAGAAGAAATGGATGATCATGAAAATCTTCAATTACATATTGAAATCAAGAAACGATTTTCAAACAACAAGACTTCTTTAACATGGCTGCAATCTTCAGAAAATATCATAATTGATGTTTAAACAACCTTCAGCAATTATTTCAGAGGAGAAATTTTTTTGTTCTCTTTGTCCAAACATTTCATGATGCAGGTATATGTATTTCAAAAATAAAAACTGGTAATCATAAGGGAAAAATCCAAACCAAAACAACAAAGAAAAATGAAAAGCAAACAAAGGAAAAATATTTACACGGTGTAGACGGGGTTGTTATCAAGTGAAATACCTTTTTAGAGCTTGGCCATTCACTAGATAGGTGTCTGGCTGTCCCTCTAGACTCTATAATCTAAAAGAGTTGGGACCCAATTTCTCAACAATAAAAAACGGTCCTAGCCATAAGTTTTGAAACTTCGTATGATCTCCCTTTCCCTCATGTGGTTTGTCCCATTTTAGGACAAGGTCACCTACTTCAAAGTTTCTGTCAGAGGCGGAGTTGGAATCAAACCAGATTTTAACCACAAGTCGATGTTGATCCAACTTCCGTTTCGCTTGAGCCCTCACTTCCTCTAATTTTAACAATGCGTTAATTCGATTCTCCAAAGGGGGGCAGTCCTCTTCTTGTATTTTATGTGATAGCTACAGTGAGGGAAGAAGAATATGTGGTGGTAGAATTTCCTCTCTATCATAGACGAGAAAGAAGGGAGATTTACCCATATCACTTTTCAGAGTCACTCTATCAGCCCACATTGCGTTTAACAGTGCATTATGCCAATTTTTATGGTTTTCAGATACCGTTCTCTTGATAATTTTAATCAGATTTTTATTAGTTGATTCTGCCAATCCGTTACCTTGAGGGTAATAGCTGGCAGAATATTTTAATTTAATTCCTTTTTCCAGAGTGAAATTACTCATTTCAAGAGACGAAAAATAGGAAGCGTTATCGAATACTAAACAGTCAGGGATACCAAAACGAGTAATAATATTTGAATTCAAAAAGGTAATTACCTGACTGGTATTTACAACTTTTAATGGGGCAGCTTCAGACCACCTAGTGAAGTAATCCATGGTTGTTATGATAAACATATGTTGCTGTGAGGATGGCGGATTGATCGGGCCTATAATATCAAGACCCCACTGCTGAAAAGGGGACTCTACTAAAACAGGCTGCAGAGGGAAGGCTGGTTTCTGTATCCGTCCGTACGCTTTTTGACAAATAACACACTTGCAACACAAGGCATGAGCATCTTTAAAAAGTTTAGGCCAGTAATAACCTGCTCTTAATACTTTATGGGTAGTGGTATCCCCGCCAAAATTCCCACCATCTTCTCCTGCATGCAATTCTAATAAGACCTTTTCTGCTTCATCTTTCTCAAGACAGTGCATTAGTACCCCATCAGAATTTTGATGAAACAAAATACCATTTATCAACTGAAAGGAGGCATAGTTCAATCTTAGCGCTCTTCTTTTTGTGGGATCTAGGTGACGGGGGGCTGACCCATGTTCAAGACAGAATTTTATATCATCATACCAGGGACTAACAGGGTTTTGTGTACAGCAGATTAAATTTTGGTAGTGTTGTCCTGGGTTTGACATATCATTTTCCTCTTGTTGTCTTGCCGTTGAGTCAGCGACTAAATTGCATAGCCCTTGACCTCTGACTATTTTTGCTGGGGTGATTTCTATGTCATACTCTTGTAAGGAGGTGACCCAACTCGCCCTCTTTTCGCCTAGTTCTTTCTGTACTAACAGATTTCTGACGGCCGGGTAAGGAACGATGATTTTTGTCCTAGATTTCAAAAGATAAGATCGGAAGTGATTTATTTCTTTAAAAAAAGCATAAGCTTGTTGATCTACTACTGGGTAGTTAAGTTCTACGCCTTTGAAGGCTGAGCTCATAGAGGAAATTGGGACTTCATTGTTTTCAGTGTTCTTTTGAGTTAGGACAGCGGCGTAAAAGCGGTCAAAAGAAAATGTGTAGAGAGTGATGTCTTGCGAAAAGTTGGGGCTCATTAGAGAAGGAGCATCTATTATGGCCTTTTTTATTGAATTAAAATCTTGGTTTTCTGAGGGTCCCCAATGATATTGTACATCCTTTTTAATTAAGTTTTGTAAAGGTCTCACCATTTCTGAAAAACTGGGGACGAATCTCCTGACAAAGTTTATCTGGACTAAGAAAGACTGCATAGACTTTTTTGACGAGGGAGGGGGGAGTTTCGAGATGAATTGAGTCCTTTCAGGGTCGATAATCATCCCTTCGCTTGATACAATAAATCCTAAGAGCTTACCTTGTTCTACTGCGAAGATAGATTTTTTAGGATTCAAGGAAATGTTGTACTTATGACATCGTTGTAGAACGGATCTTAAATGAGCTAGATGATCAGCTTTGTTTTCCAAGAATACAGTAACGTCATCCAGGTAAACTACGACAGATTGATTTATTAAGCCTCAGAAAGTGATATTCATCACTCTCTAGAAAGTGGCACCAGCATTAATGAGTCCAAAGGGCATTTTCCTATAAGCGTAGGTGCCCCATGGAGTGCGGAAGGTAGTTTTAAGTTGGTCTGGAGGAGACATTAGGACTTGGTTATACCCTGAAAAACCATCTGATAAGGATAATCTTTCAGAGCCAGATACCTGTTGAAGAATCTGTTCCATGGGTGGGACAGGGTAGTTTTTTTTATCAGACGCTCGATTAAGATTTCAGAAATCGACGCATAGTCGGATTTCACCACTCTTCTTCCGAACAGGGACAAGATTAGAGACCCATTGTGTGTGCCTAACTAGGAAGATTATCTTAGCATTTAGGAGTTTATTTAATTCCTTTTTGACGGTCAGTTCGAGCTTTGGGTGCATTTTCCTTAACTTTTGTTGAAAATGTAAGGTTTGAGGTTTCATAGGAATAACATGTTGTATGATGTTGGGATCAAAGGTTTTTAGGTCGTCGTACGTCCATGCAAAAACATCTTTGAATTCCTTAAACAATTTAATAAATGTGGCTTTCTCTTGTTCAGAACACCCCACCCCTAAATTAATGCACTGTGGATTGTCTTTAGTTCCCAAGTTTACTTTTTCATACGTTAAAGAGGAACTATTTGTTTTATAGTTCACTGAATTTTTGAATTTGTCTTGAAGATCATAAATTTTTTCTAATCTAACTACAGATTTAGGGATATATTTACCATGTCTGATGAAGATTTAGGAGATCTTGGATCTGGTATTACCGTGAAGTTACGAAGATTCTCGTCATGAGTACATTCCTCGATCACTGCGCCTTGGACAATTTCTTCCATATGCAGGAAACTAATAATTTGTTGGTCGTCATCGAAGACTCTCCAATTCGTGATGTTGTCGGGGAAGGATGGCCTAAACAATAGTTCGACGGAGAATGCATTCGGGGACAAGCCTTCTGTAGGAAAGAGTTTCGAAGCTACATTAGCTAACAAATCAGCTTCTGAATTATTCAATCTAGGAATAGAATTTATGTTAAAAGCAGAAAACTTATTCATCAAATTCCATACCTCAGATTGGTAGCTTTTAAGATGCAGAGATAAACAGAGGATAGAATTTTTTACCTGTCTAACCATGATTTCCGAATCGCCAAAGATAGTCAAATTTTGAACGTTGATATCTAATGCTTTTCTAAGGCCTTGCAATAAAGCCTCATATTCTGCTGTGTTGTTTGTACATTCAAACTCTAACCTGCATGCAATCAGGGTTTTGTTACCTGCTGGGTCAATAATCACGCAGCCTGCACCAGCACCTTCCTTGGATTTTGACCCATCAAAGTAAAGAGACCATATTTGATTTTTGTCGGGTGCATGTCACCATTGGGTGGAAGTTGTTGGCTGCATATATGTCACAATTTCAGACTGCTGCTCTGGGTTAGTGATAGCGGAAGTTTCGGCCATGAAATTTCCAAAAAAGGTATCCATCCCTTGTATTTTGGGTGAATTGGTAGAAGGTGTAAATGGTTCATTGGGATCATTTAAATCTGTCACTGTGAATTTTAGGTAACGTTCATGATTTACCTTGATTCTGTTGGGCTTTCCATTCTCGGGCAGCCACAGGTGAGACCAATCTGTTGCGAAATAGCCGTGTAGCTGTTCTAACCAGTCTCTTCTTAAGAACAAACCATAAACTTATGGAATATCTACAACAATAATATCAATTACTTGATGAACTTTGGGGTTAGACGATAATCTTATAAGAACATTCCTTAATTCGCCTATAACTTTAACACTAGTTTGATCAAGTTGGATGATCTTTAAGGTGGATGGTTGAACTTCAGCATTAATTTTCTGACACATAGACCACAACATTACGTTGGATGATGCTCCTGAATCTACTGTACAATTGTGTACGTTCCTATTAAAGATTTCAAAAGTTAACAAAAATGGATGTACGTTTCTGCGAGTACTAATGGTGGAAGCTTGTTGCTTTTTACCCATAGCCTCTAAAACTAATTTATCTACATTTGTTACATTATTTACAAGAAGGTCTCTTTTCTCGTGAGGATCAGAAGTATTCTTAGCGGAGTCCTTCTGAGGAACTTTTGGGTTGTTCTGAAAACCTTTATTATTGCTTGGATTGCCGTTTTTGTTGTTCTCTGCGATATTCTGTAGCATTTTTTGTAGCAAAAATGGTGTTATCACTGAAATTTCGTCTGCACATGGCGACAAGAAATCCACATCATCTGCACACAGCGACAAGAACTCTACATCATCAAAACAGCAATGAAGTCATTCATGGAACTATTCACAGCATTCCAGAAGGGTCAAAAACTATACAAAAATTGAAAGACACTTCACATCAGTAAGGTGCGCGCGTATGCGCGGGATAAGAACGTGTTGTGCGCGCTTAAGCGCCCGATGCGCGACTGTCCACATAAAAAGTCGCGCATCTGCTAATACGGCACATTAAA
>ML783947.1:96290-125229 GCA_009831015.1 Picea engelmannii | reverse complement strand
GGGTAGAGAGGGAGAGAGGGGAAGAGGGAGAGGGGGGGAGAGATAGAATGAGATGTATTGAGAGGGAGGGGGAGAGAGAGAGGGAGGAGTGAGAGAGAGAGAGAGGAAGAGAGTGGTAGAGGGGGAGAGGGAGAGTGAGAGAGGGGAGAGAGAGGTAGGAGATAATAAGTAAGTGGGAGATAGGGTTAGATACAAGAAGAGAGAGAGGGGGAGGGTATAGAGAGAGAGAAGGAGGGAGGGAGAGGTAAAGATATATAGAGGGTGGAGAGTAGGGGAGAGAGATAGAGGGAAAAAATGAGAGACAATGAGATGGGAAAGGTGGGAGAGATCAAACAATAGAGAGAGAGAGAGAGAGAGAGGTTGTGAGAGAGATAGATAGAGGGATAAATTTATGGAAAGGGATGGGGAGAGAGGTGAAGAGAGAGAGGTGCGGAGAGAGGGGAATGGAGATATAATGTATGTGTGGAATTTGGGGGGAGGGTAATGTTAGGACCCAGAAATGTCCCTTTTTCACTACATCTTTTTCCCATTCAACCTTCTCATTCCTAAGCTAAATGACTATTTTAATGAGTACTGAGACCCTTTTTCCCAAGGTATGAACTATTCATCTCGCTTTTTTATTTTCATTTACTTAGCATGTTTGATTGGTAACATTCACATATTTTACCCATGAAATGATTTAACTAATGATCAAAATTCTTAGAACAACCCACTTCGAGAAAATCGCTATTATTATAGCTATGCGCCAATCTTGGAAGTTGTTACATGATTAATGCAATGGATGTTGTCAATCCTGGAAGTTGTTACAACAGACACCACCAGTCCTATTGTTATATGACTGCTGCAACACCTGTTGATTATATATGTTGGCTCATGATGTTGATCAAGGAGAGTTCTATATTTTGTATTAATGATATCAAACGAACAACTTGAGAATTGGGGATTCTCAAGACTATTCTAATTATGTTCTACTGAATGAATTTGACTTTAAATAACAAATCTTTGGTAATGACTGGGGGAAGTTTTTACTGGAGAAAGAAAAGTAATTCTTATTGTACACGGAATTTTTTGGCAATTGAATGAAAGAGTGTATTGAATTCCTTTAGTAGACTGTAACCTATTTCTTTGAGTGGATTCAGTGAGAAGGAAAGGGCCCACCTTCCTCATCGATTCCCCTTAATTTTGAATTCTAGATTAGTTGTTTTAAATACGAATGATTTAACTATTAGACATTTCTAGAATACAACTGATGTTACAGTTTAGTTCCTTATTGTTAGATGCACATAAACTTGTCTCATGAGAATTACAAGTTGATTGTTGAACATTGTTGGAGAACTGCTTTCCCTTTTTCTGCATTAGGTTAAAATCTTGTTTCTGAGAAATAAAAGTGTGAAGTACTTTCTTGAAATAAGTAGATTTCCTTTTTGCAAATAGTATAGAACTTCTTCCTGCAAAAGTAAATTAGAAAGTTAGATTAGAGTAGGCAATCCAGGGTTTTTATACATTCATCAGTTTAGATTGCAATTATGAATTCAAACATGTAGAACTCCAGTTGTATCAGCACAACTTTGTTAGTGATAATGTTTGTTTTTTTTTTAAACTTCCCTACTATAATTAGATTAGAGATGCTTTCATAATCTAGCATAGACTGTGCACAATTATCTTGAAATATTAGACTTCCTTGGGTTGACAATTTATATTGAACACTTTGAATTTATGTTCAATTAGGCAATTAAAGTGCCCAACATTTTGGCGTCGTTGCCGGGGAAGATAATTATAGAGTTTGGTAAGTACATTAGTTTTCTTTCTTAGGAATGAATAGTCTGCATGTATCATGAAATGCAAGAACGAATCTCCCAAAATACTAACCTTACAGGTACCAGAGAATGTAGAGGAATAAATCCTAACATACTAGGAAGATAACCCATTGTTGATGAGATTATAGCCAGAGAAGATTCTTCTTCGGGATCAATTTTTTGCCCTGCAAATCCTCCAAGAAGACGTGATCCGCAATTAGCAGAAATACCCCTTCTCGAAACATCGCTCTCATCAAGGGTTGAAGCTGAAGATTTATCACCAAAAAATCAGCAAGCAACACTGGAGAACATTGAAGATCAAGGAAGTATAGCCTGGAACAGGGAAAATCTAGAAGAATCTGTTTATCAGATCAAAGATCGAATAGTCACTAAAGAAGAGTGGGACGTTGTTTGGAGAGAAAGAGCACATATGGAGAATCAAGGGGATAATGAAGAAGAACTCCACCAAGAGAATCCACAGAACAACGAGGATCAGGTAAACAATGAAAATACTATCTCTACACTGGTTTTTCCTATTTATGATATTCCCACACAAGGGATGGCTCCTATGAAAAACATACCTCTCTCAGCTCTCCCAAATTTTCATGGATTATCTACTGAAGATCCAGATGAGTTTCTATTTGAATTTGACATTTTGTGTAGAATCTATGACTACACTACCACTACGCAGAAGCTTAAACCGTTTCCAGCTACATTAAAGGGTAATGCGTTAAGATGGTTCATGAGCCTTGGAGGAGAAAACATTTCAACATGGGTACAAATGAGGCAGCTTTTCCTGAACAAATACCAAGACTACTATCGAACAAGGGAACAAAGAGAGGAACTATTCAATATGTCACAGAAGGAAGACGATACCCTTGAAGACTTTCTGGAGCGACTCCAATATAATCTACAAAGGTCTAGACATCTGGATGTGAGTAAGGACATTCTGAAAACCATTTTGCTAAAAGGATTTAGAGAAGATTGTTTAGATATGTTGAATATGCTTGGGAAGGGAGATATATCTAAGGAATCCTATGAGGACATTGTAGATTTATGCAAAAGATGTTCTCAAGGATCTACAAGGAATAAGTCAGCTACCAAGGATACAACTTTTTCAAGGGTACATAAATCAACCAATGGAGGAGCAACAAGAGCATAAATAGGTAATCTATTAGAAAATTTCAAAACAGAGATGATTAACTCTTTTGCCTCGCAAATGGATACTTTGCAGGTCAAACATAAACAAGCAGAATCAGAGCAATCATTGTGCATTTTCTGTCTGAATTGCAGAAAGAAACATCCACCAAGGGAATGCCCACTGAACAGTGTCTAGGTATGCCTTATTTGTGAATTAGACCATGCCACTGAACAATGTCCCTCTCTACCAGGTGTAAAAGAATCAATTAAGGAAACTAATGAGGAAGCAGAGGTTGTCTATCTAATAACATAAAGAATACAATGGTAGCCAAGAGGTCAAGGTATGAACTCTCAATTCTCTCCTCCAACATTTAATTATTGGAACAATCAGTTACCATATGGCCAAACGAATGTCGCCCCTCCAAATCAAATGCCACCCTCTTATCAGGATCCGAATGCATGGTGACCTATGCCCCAAAAACATAATCACTATGGGCAAGGAACCCATACGGGAGAGGCCCTCAACAACAACTCAGTTATCAGAGACATCACCAATCGAACCCCTATCAACAACAGTTCCAACCCCCGTACCAGCAGAAACAGCTGCAATTGCCTCCCAATGCCTCACCAAAAAATCCTCCCTTACGACCTCAGATGCCTTTGAAACCTAATCCAAACCCAAATAATAAGGCCATTCAAAACATAGACATACATAATGTGCCAGCCTTATCTATTACTCCTATGCCTTGTGATGAAATAAAATTAAGATCAGGGAGAATAGTTGAGCCAATAATTGAAGATGCACCATCTTCAGAATCAGATAAGGAATCAGGGGAGAGACCATCTACTGATAAAAAAGAAATTTACCAACCTATTTTTTGTGCGGGAAATCCCCTTACAGACTAGCAAATAGGGTTATCTTATGCATGTAGATATGACCAAAATAAAACTACTTTCTACTTTCATCCCAGACTTAATCCCCATTTCTTTTCAACAAATACATGGTTAGACCAACATACCTTGTTCTGGATGTTCGATGTCGATCCTTCTTCATGCTTGATCGATCGTTAGTAGTTCTCATCCCAAGGCTGACCTGCATACAAAACAAGCAAGAAACTACACATGTATTTTACCTATAGACTAACGGGTTAGAGATTCAAACATATATTTATTGAACTATGAAGAACTCATATAGTGGGACGGGAAAATCATTTCTTTATTATTAACTTTAATGAATCAACTTACAATGTCAAGACCAGCCACTGCTCTGCAAATCCTGATCTTGGGCTCCTCTTCAAATGTCCTCCAACTTCTTTTCTTTGTATCTCTTCTTGCACAAGGATGGCTAAAGGGTTGGGACAATGGGAATATGCAATTGGGAAAATTTTCTTTACTCTATTTCTCCTCTTCCAAATGGGACCCCTAACCCTTATTTTATAGGCTAGAAGAATCTAGGTATTTGGACAAACCCTCGGCCATGCATGGCTGGGTGTTTTAGTTAACTCACCCAAAGTTCTTTGTTCCATCGACAACTTTCCTTTTTTCATGCTTTTGTCAGTCCACATGGGTTGTTTTAGGTCAGCTAGCATTTACATGTGTGCAGTAATGAAGTAGGGTGCATGGGCCCTTATAAAAGAGGTTTTTTAAAGAGTTGTTCAATAGTGCTTTGGCAAAGAAGGGATCTGAGATGGCCTGATGCCAGGTAAGCATGTATGGTGAAAATTAGGGTTATAACAGATGCCCCCTAATGTGTGAGGTCATAAGAGCATCTGATGGCCAAAATACATTACCAATCTTTACTGATGTGCCGAAAAAGTGAGCCCAGGAACCAGGAACTGGGAGGCACCATCTGCAAAATAACAAATGTCTCACCGAGGTGGGCATACCCATGCTCGGGATAAAATTGAATCATGGTTGCCAATAAAATACATTGTAGATCCATGTCAAATAACTATATAAAGTGTAGCTGTGAACAATACACAACGAAGCTACATCTTGAAACCAAAAAGATATAGATATAGAGTATCCATCTTCTAGAAGCTGATACATTCTGATGGTTGGAGATGAGATCTTAAAATCTTGAGAAACAACTTAAAAATATTCAAAACTCAAGGTAGGAGTGTAATATGAGTGTACGAATTCACTACCCAGAGGTCTTCGGTAGCTCATCAGTCATGGAGTAGATATTCTTGATGATCAGACTAAAGGCTTCATTGATTTCGAACAAGGACTTGATTGGACATTCAGGATGGCCGGGTATGAGGGCAAGAGACAAATTGTAGAGGGGCCAACTCAGGCTTGGTAGAAACTTCCCTTGGACAACAGAATGAAAAATGATGAGACTTAGGTAGCATGGCATTAATCATAAGTCTACGAAGCAGGAGGCAACGCAAACTCTCCATATGTTTGGAAGAATAACCAAAACAGAGGAGGACACAACTCTATGTAGCGAGAACAACTCCTAAGGTCATATTACATCCCATAGTTTGATGAACAAATAGATAGATGTGCTTTATCCAAGGGTGACTCATTATGCTGCCAATAAATAAAATACTTTTCCCTTCCTCTTTTTTGGGGTATATTTGATTTTTTTTGCCTTTTTCAATAAATTTGGAAAAACGAATAAAGGAATGTTATGTTACAATGGAGGAACGAGTGTGAAAACATACAAGTTCAAGGCACAACGATAAGAATGATGTTCAAAATAGTGACACTTGGGAAAAATCCTCTGGGGGCCAAGGGTGTTAAAACGCAGAAGCAAACTGTTACAAGGCTGGCGTATAAGATATGAAAACGTGGTTAACAAAACACACAATGGTAACGTCCTTCGATGTAAGTTTAACGAGCCCAGAGAAGGTAATCTCGGTGGTTTTTCATACTTAGAGAGCCTGAAAAAACATAAAAGGAGACTCCATTGGGGTACCTTTTTTGAAAGTAGTCTAGTCGGTTCGAAAAAGGGGTAAACTAGCACCGACAAGACGTCTATTCAAAAACCATTTTAACGAGTGTGATAAGGACAAGATCACTCGACCATTTTTTCATTTTTAAGGAATCTGAAAAAAGCTTAACTATGGACTCCATCAAGAATGTTCTTCTAGACCAATTTAATGAGTGTGAAAGAATAAGGTCACTCGATGATCTTTTCAATTTTAGGGAGTCTGAAAAGAGCTTAACTATGGACTCTATGGGGGTTCCTTTTTCGTAAGTTTAGTCCCTCAGGCCCGAAAAAGGGGTAAAATTATACTTGAGAGTACTCTTCTAAAGAATGGAAGTTCCATAGAGTATACCTTTGTTCGTACAGTTGACCTTCCAAACCGAAAAAGGGGTAAACTACCATCGGACAGACGTGAATTCAAATTTCATTTTAACGAGCGTGAAAGGCCACAAGATCGCTCGACAATATTTTCATGTTTAGAGGGTTGGAAAAGGGCTCAAAAGAAGGCCCGTTATTTTTTGGGAGTCCTGAGGGTGAGGTCAAGAGCGAAAAAGAATCATGAAAATGAGGCTCAAACTCGTATTCAAGAAAAACTACAAGGAATCCTGAGCCTATAGTGTTTTAGAGACAACATGGATACCATAATGCAACCAGGATCTACCTAGGTCATCCATATTTCGGTAAGCTCTACCACCAAGTTGCGACACTTCTAAAGCATATATGATGGTTCTGTGTCACAACCTAATGGGATCGATCCTATGGAAAAGGAAAAAGACAACGACATACAAAAGTTAGGGTACAAACCTAACCTATATGCTCAAGTTGATCCTCAGAAAATTTTTCCACGGACCATCGAAAATTACTCAAAACTCCAAAAAACTGTCCCAATACCCAATCATATCCCTCCTATGCAACTCCTGAATCACTCTAAATGGTTTTTGGTATAAATAAAATGATAAGAGAGGCCAAAAAAGTGACAAAACGAGGCCAAAAAGTCTATAAATAGAAGTTGGCAGCTCATTATCACCATTGTTGATTTTGAAATTGACTCTAGAGGCAAAATACCCCCTTTGTCAAAAGTGGTGATTCCAGGAGCTACAGTGGACGAAACAAACTTCTGTCTGGA
The DNA here is from genome assembly GCA_009831015.1 of Picea engelmannii. Taxonomy (NCBI): domain Eukaryota; kingdom Viridiplantae; phylum Streptophyta; class Pinopsida; order Pinales; family Pinaceae; genus Picea; species Picea engelmannii. The sequence continues at coordinate 118,232 of ML783947.1, read as the reverse complement.
CCAAGTAAGTACAAACTCTCTTATCTTGCATTTTTAGTCTTTATTTTTTCATTGGGTTTCAATTTTTAGGGGGGCGTTGACCTTTAAAAGGTCAGTCCTAGGTCCACACGGGCTGTCTCAGGATAGGCCGCATGTACATTTGGGCAGAGTAAACTCTGCACACGTATACATGTGACTGTCACTATTACAACACATGTGGACCCCCTTATTGAATGAAAAAGGATTAAAAATCAAGGGTTAACTCTCCTGAACCTTGGTGTTTTGTAGGATGTATGTCCACTAGAGAGAAAGAGAGTATGAATAGGTGAGTGAGTTGGTCGGGGAAGACCCAAATGTTGTGGCAACTTTGATGTAATGTGGGTTACTCAAGTTTTTCCTATGTCCTTTTATGCGGGCACAACCTAGGCCACTGAATTATTTGATTGATTACTAGCATCTGGATGCAAAGGCATTCATGTTAGAGAGGCAGTCACTGGTGCCCACAGTCGAGGACCTTTACTTTTTGACTGGCCTCTCTAGGAGAGGGGAACCAGTCAACTTCCAGACTTTTCCTTTGGGGCCGCATAACATAGCGAAATTGATAGGTCTATAATGTGCAGATGATGCAGACCGCTAAAGCACGTAAGTTCCCATAAGAACGATCACTGACTTATCGCTACAGGCGATAGTATTGCTTATTGGGCAAATTACTGGTTCTGTGGCTCTACATCAGGAGTCCCGTGCACAGATGAACTGTGCAGTCCAGTGCTTAAATGCACAGTTTTTTATTGGAGTACCACATTGCTTGAGTGTATGAAAAGGAAGTTGACAGATTGTCATTTGCGGACACATAGGAACTTCGGGTTCGACACCATTCTGTGTTCGTTCTTTTTTGAGAGAGTTCTTAGTTTTAGTCTTCAAGTAGTGGTACAAGGACATCAGGCCTCTCTTCCTACTGTGTGTAGATGGGCAGTACTACTGCCTCGACAGGGTGGTGGAAGGACCAATGAGTCCTTCGATGATGACTTCTTCGTGTGGTTGTCACGACAGATCCCGGTTATAGAGGATTACCCCTATGCCAGGATTGATTTCTCGAGAGATCCTAAGATACCAGTACCTCCTGGTGAGGAGAAAGGGGAGATGGGTAAGTCTCCACCTTTGTATTTTTTTTGTGTTTAAACATATGTAATTTTTATGTTGTTTTCGTTATATATATCATTTTTTTATATATACTAGAGTATTTGACGGATATGTGTTCGTTGTGTGCAGATGTGGGACCAATGCGATCGGATGACTATGCGAGGAACATACAGTGTCCTCAGCCAAGGGCCGCACCTACCGCTGCAGGGGGACCAGCAGTAGCAGGAGATCTTCCAGTCGGGGAGGCTGAGAGGGTATTGAGATGAGTCGAGCGGAACTTTACTGCACTCACTCGCATGGTCCCGATGGCAGAGATTGAGGACCTACTACCATCGATGCAGCCTCATGTAGTGGGGGCACCATGGATGTGGGTCTGGTTGTTTCAGCATTTATCCAACACTATGGATCAGTATAACAGGGCCCACAGGCCTTGACTTTAGCTAGACATTTTTACGTGCCACGAGCACTACTTGTATATATGTTTTGAGGGCATAAGTCCTATGACTCGTTATTGGTCCTATTTTTGAGGCACTTGCATCCATCAGTGTACTTTGGTTACTTTATGATATTATATATGGTTTTTTTGGTCTTTTGTGTCTTATGGATCTTGTGTGCAAAAAATGTATTTACATGTTTATGTGAATGTTCTTTCATATGTGTGCAAGATGCTAATCTAAAATTTGATTAGCTAGAGTATCTGTAACTTGGCTTAATCTCCTAGGAACATGAAAATATGTAATATAATCAAAGTTTCGTTCTAAGATACGTACCCTAAGGAATCGTTGGTGTAAAGTTGGATCATGAACCCGATATACTTTGTTTAACTGAGACACAACCAGTTGAACATCGAGATAGACCCGGAGATGAGAGATACCCAATGACAAAGCGTCACGAAGCAACTCAATAACTGCACTATACTCGGCGACATTATTTGTGGTGTCACCTTGTTACCCATGATTTTGGTCATCTTGATGGTGTATTGATGATGGTGTACTCGGGCTCCTAATAAGAACTTTCTCTTGAGAAAAGTGACATTCGTCTCTTCCCAGAAAACATATTTTTGAAGAGAGTTCGCAGGTTGCTTATATCCTAGGGTGCGAGAATGACCCATTCTCGCGGGCTTCCTTCATCTAGGGTGTGAACTTCTCGCACTGTGCTATATATCTAGGGTGCGAACTTGTTCTCAAGCTTGGAAAAAGATGAAGTCTCGATGGTTCTAGAAGGGAATCTTCTAGAGAATGGGTTGGTATTCGAATGTTTATCATGTTACTGGTTTCCCTGATTTGGTGGGATCATTCTCATCCAGGTAACCATCTCATCCTCTCCTATATATTGATGGGATTCTCATGGAAAAGGTTAAGCAAGATTAATTATAGAATTGGTGAAGGAATTGTGTGAAGAACCCAGCTTGAACAAGAGCTTGGAGACTCTAGTAAGTCTATTAAGAGGAATTGGATATTCTTCATGCAAGGATCGAGCAAGTGTGTGTGTTGGAACCAAGAGTCATCGAAAGGAAGCTTGTGACATCAAGGAGATCAGGTTGTATCTTCTACTTTCGATTAATATGATACATCGGCATGTCCTTTTCCCATAAAGTCATTCTTACTTTATTGTGTAATTCCTTGATCATACACATAAGTTGACGATTGAATATATTTTGCTATCTTCACTTTGGTTGGTTTGTGTTGTCTTGGTCTTGACCTCACGAAAGCACTGGAGTGAAGCAGGAGAAACAAAGACCCTAGGAAGCGGTACAAAGGTATGTCACTTGTTCCTCTCTACTAGCTAATTCAATGGTCATAACTTAGGGAAAGAGTCATGTCCTGTCCTGTTTTATTCTAGATCCAGGTGGATATAGGGAGATCTGTTAGTGTCCACACCTACCAATTAGTCCGATAACACACCTAAGCATATACCTCTGGAAGATAATAACTGGCCTTGAGGTGTAAAGATTACCCAAGATGTGGAGGCAAGCCTCCGAGTGTGCTGACGAGCACCATCTGCATACCCAACGAACACCTCGGAATCACTTGACATCTACCACAGTGATGAAAGATAATATCAACGACACGTCCATAATACTAAAAGAAACTAAAAAGTAATAGTACAAAGACTATACATATGTTATAAAAAGTTACCCACAGTGACCTACCTATGAGTAATACTTCTTGAGGTAGAGCCCATTTCGAGGCTCCACCAAAGAATTCCCTTCAAAATCAACCAGACAATAAGCACCCTTTTTAAAAACTTATTTTATGATGAAAGGTTCGAACCACATGGGTTTGAATTTTCCTGCCCCTAGGGGGTCCTTATCTTGGTCATAGACCAGGAAAAGGTTGCCTTCAGAGAAAATCCAAGGACGAATGGAGCTATCATACTGACACTTGACCTTATGTTTATGAGCCTCGTTGGCCATGGCCACATCACGCACTGCTCATTGAGCTGCTCAAGGTATACTAACCATTCTTCAAGTGGAGAAGTGTCTGGAAATAACTGTACTACCAACTTTAGAGACAAGATTTGACATTCGATAGGCAAGACTGCCTCCAGCCCGTAAATGAGTTGAAAAGGTGAGAAACTAGTTGCAGTCTTAACAGATGTTCGATAAGCCCATAATGCCGAGTATAACATCAAATGACAATTTGACTTGGCTGAGTTGATCGTTCGCTGTAGAATGGTCTTAAGAGTTTTGTTTACAGCTTCCACCTGCCCATTTTCTTGGGGCTAGTAGGGTGATGAATGTTCTTGCCATAACCCAAGCTTGAATGTTAACTCGGTCATCATTTGGTTCTGAAAGTGACTGCCATGGTCAGTGACAATATCCCTTGGGACTCCGAACCTTTCTATTATCTGGTTAAATAAAAAGAGAGCTACAGTCTCTCCATCATCTTTAAACGTCGGCATAGATTCAACCCACTTTGTGAAGCAGTCTACAACTATGATGATATAGTAGTGCCCCCTTGCTGAAGGAGGGTTGCATGTAGTGTAATCAATCCCCCACTTGGTGAAGGGACCAACTGTGATGACAAGAAACATGGGAGCGGGATGTGCCCTCATCTTCCAAGAGAATATTTGGCACGGGTGACACTTCTTGACTGATTCGATACAATATTTGATTAGTGTCAGCTAGAAGTAACCTTCTTGGAGAATATTTTGGACTGTTGCCAACCCAGACAGATGATCGCCACATGCTTTGGTATGGAAATCGTTAAGCACAATAACCGCTTCCTCGTGAATAAGATATCGACGCAGGATGCAGTCTACCCCTCTCCGATACAACGTATCATCGAGTATGAGATAATTCTTAGCCTGATGGCATATACGTCGATGCTCATCACAAGAAGAAGAGATGGGGCACCTCAAATTCTGGAGATAGATAAGTATATCTCAATACCAGGGGTCCGAAGATGTAATAAAAAACATATCTCCCCTGATAGGCGATTCCTCAGGCACAATGTCACCTGACTCAACCGGAAGTTTAGAAATAAGTTCTGCGAAGACCAGTGACTTTTTGGACTTTGCTGAAATGAAGTCTAAGTCAAACTCCTGGAGGATGACTATCCATCTACTGATTTTTTCGCCTATTACCCGTCGTGTCAACATGTACTGGAATGGATTCACGACAACAATGACGGTGGTCTTGCGAAACATAACATAATGAAGGAACCATTGAATAGCATGAACTGTTGCCAACGCAAGTTTTTCGATATGACAATAATTGAGTTATGGTCCTACGAGGCCTCGACTCGGGTAATAGATCACATATTCGGAGAACAAGTCATCTTCCTGAACTAAAACCATGCCAATGATTGACTCTAGTGTAGCCAGATATAATAAGAAATCGTTGTTATAGTTAGGTGGTCGTAGCAGAGAGGAAGTTGTGAGGGCATGTTTCAATGTGTCAAAAGAGTGTTGAGAAGCATTGTCCTAGTAAAAGGGAATATCTTTCTTCAGTAAGTGCATAAATCCCTTGGTGATATCGGCATAGTTGGCGATAAAGTGTCATAAAAAGTTCACCTTGCCTTGTAGACTCTGAAGTTCAAGGATTGTGCGTGGGGGGGGAAACTGAATTATTGCCTCCACCTTGAGAGGATGAACCATGACCCCTGTTGTTGATATGATGAAACCTAACAAACGGACTGACGTGACGCAGAATCTGCACTTGTTTGGATTCAAGCAAATCCGAAAGTAGAGACAATGTTTGAAGATAAGTCGGAGGTGTGTGGGATGATTCATTCTCTTGTGAGATAGAGATGATAAATCATCTAAATAAGCCTCAAATATATGCTTGAGGTCATGGAAAGAAAAAGACATGGCCCGCTGAAAGGTTTGTCCAACATTTTTAAGACCAAAAGGTATCTTACAATACGCGAATGTACCCCAAGGAAAAATGAATGTCGTTTTGTGTTGGTCTTCGGGTTTGATTCGTATTTGATTATATCCCAAAAAAACATCCATGAAAGAAAAGGCCTCGCAACCAGCACATTCATCAATGATCTGGTCGATGAATGGTGTTGGAAAATTATCTTTGGGACATGCCTTGCTGAAATCACGGAAGTCGGTACATACACGAATCGTGCCTTGTTTTTTATTGACCGGCATAGGATTTGACACCCATTGGGTCAAATGGATAGGATAGATAAAACCTTCCTTTAGAAATTTCTCAACCTCAACCTTAATGGTTGTTGCTTTCTTAGGATTAATTGGATGAAGCTTCTGTCAAATAGGCTTGGCATCAGGATAAGTTGTGATTTCATGTTTGACTATTTTGGGATCGATGCCTGGAATTTCCTCATAAGACCAAGCACAAACCTCACGGAATTCTTTAAAAAGATTGGTATAGAGTTGAATCTCTTCGGCGGAGCAGTCAGCTCCAACAAAAACATTCTCCATGACACTAGGGTTTTGGGAGATATTGATCGGTATGGTTTCAGCGATGGTTGTCATATTACCCTCAGCATAAGCTTCGTGGGTAGCTAAGAGATTAATAGGACAAGACCGATCTCCCGTCATAGTCATGGTGAATTCTCCTACTTCGATTTGGCTTAACTCTGGGAGGAAGTATGATCTATGATGAAGATCTTCCCAAGGTTTGTCCAGACTAGTCATTGCTTTGATTACTGCTTCGTCAGAGGACAAGACTAAGTCTAATGAATCGGTGGTAGTGAGAGAACCTTGAGCCCAAACAGGCTCTAGAAGTGGATCGAACTCTTGTGTAGGAGTTGGATCAGTGTGGGCTGAAGCTTGCTGGACTAAAGAGTACGCTACTTTAGCTGCATACAAGGTCATAGACATGCCTGAGTGCCCTGTCCCATCCATCGTGGCCGATGGGGAAGGAAGTATCCACGGATCATCGAAGTAAGTCATGTGGAATGATGAAACTTTAAAAATATCAACCTTATGGTGACTTGATATAAAATTGATATCGCCTTGAGGGGGTAGGTAATCGAAGGTACCCATCAAAGATGGGCACAAACCAACCCCTACGTTGACTACACCTAGTTGAGGATTATCAATCATCGGGACCGTGGATTCCCCCAATGTAGGGTCAGGTCTAGAGAAAGACAATTGATCAATGGTCACAATCCGGCCCTCATGTGGAAACAACAAGACTCGGAAAACTGTAGTAACCAAAACTTGCATGGCATAATTCCAACTCCTTCCTAACAAGAGATTATAGTCCAGGGGGGCGTCGACTACTTCTACCTCAACACACACAGTCTTCCCTCCTAACTGCACAGGGAAAGAAGGAAGGATACCATGTGGTCGGAACGAATGACCATCGAAAGAGGTGAGGAGAGTAGGTGACGGAGACAAAACAGGCTAGCCAATGGCCTTCCAACATGCCAATGACATAACGCATGTCGAGGCACCCTCATCAACCACCATGCAGAACATATTTTGAGTAAAAATTTTCGTGGGATAAGCCACTACTATCTGAAATGCTACGTGGTAAGGCATATGAGGTTTTAAGTCAGTTGTATCTAGAATGATTGTACCCATATTACAAGTCTCAGTAGATCCCAAAGCGGTTAACAAGGCTTTCCTCTGGGAAGGGCATCTTTGGAGGACTTCCAAGCAGACATCGCACAAGGGGTTTGTGATAAATATTCCACCACAGAGTAGTTCTATGTAGCCCTTGCGTTTGGGTTATGAGAATCTTTTTTGAAAGCGCCTTTGGGAATGCGTGTCATTGTTTCACCCAATGTCTTCTCAATCTGTAGAGGAAGAGATGGGAGTTCATCTTCTTTACCCTTCTCAGAAGTGCCTGGTTTACTATAGTCATGCGCTCTAGTTGATATAAAAGCATCACTCTTCACCATATATATGTTCGCAGGCAGAGAGGGTCCTTGGCTGCCCCCCTTCGTGCTTGTAGAGGCATGTGTTAGATTTTTCCCATGTTGGAATGGATTGGTTAACACAGCAGGCTGTTGCTGTGTCACAAAATTTTGGGCCTTTGCAAGCCGGGGTCAAAGGCGGGTTGGGTGGTCTTCCACGCACAGGTTGCATGGATACCTCACCTTTAATTTCTTAGTATTTCCCCCACCATCATTATCAGTGGATTTCTTATCCACCTTACCCTTCTTTCGTTGTTTTTTCTTTCCTTCAGGCTGTTGGGTGGCCTTTGGATTAGTCGATTGCACTGTGTGTACATTTGACATTTTGGTAGGGGGAGCAGCCAAAGCAGTAGTTTGGTTGGCCACTGTGTGTTGTATATACAATTGTTGCAACTGATTCATTAGTTTCTCAGCAGGCTTGGTGTGTGTTGAACCAATAATACCATTGGCATGCGGTCCAACTCTCTGTCTGGTTTTATCAAGTATTGTGCGTGGTGCATCTAGCAAGATCTTGTGTAATAAACTAGATTGAGAATAGATGAGCTCAAGTTGTTGAGCTCTCATGATGGCGTCTTCTTCGAAAAATACTCCCGACATCATGACGTCCTTGGAAAAATGTGGGACCAAAGACTTAAGAAACCACTCAAGAAGGAATGTTGGTGGGACTGGTACCTTAATTAAACTCTTTCGGTGTCTCCATTCTCGGATGTGATCATAGATATGGTCTTCTTTTGTCTGTGAAAAATTGGCCAACAATTCTGTGCCGACATCGTATCTCACAGGTAACTGGAAATGGTTGAGGAAAGCCATGGCCAATTCACCAAAGGAAGAGTATCTTGAGTGATCGAGCTCAATGTACCATTACCCGACACTCCCAATGAGAGTACACTGAAACAATCACAATTGTACAGAGTCATCTTTCAACGAGTTAGATGAGCGCCAAAGATGGAAGGTAGTCACATGATCTCCTGAATATTTGTTAGGCTTGGCTTCAAACTTTGGGATGTCTGAAGGAAACTTTGTGGGCATAGGAGGCCAATGCGGATCGTGATAGATAGGGTCATTCAACAACCTTGTCAAGTCTGGCAAATGCAAGTTTGCCAGGAAGGGTAGTTTGGGTTGTTGGTGATAACCTGGGAAAAAGGGACTTGGAGTGTGACTGGCACCAGGTTGCCAGGAAAAGTTGAGTTGCTGGCCCGGATTCTGGTAGAAACCATGGCCATGGCCAACATATGGATTTTGCATGTGAGGAGACATCATCGACAAATTTCCAAAATAGGACATAGATGCTTGGGCATGCATTACATTCGATGGACTTTGGGAAGGATTGCTCCATGTCGGTCCCGTGGGGATAGGCATAGTGCTTTGTCTGGGGTTCCATTGATTATGAAAAGAATTACCCCAAATCGACAGTCCTGATGAGGGAATGGATCTCTGCCAAGAATTCCAAGGCCCTGATGCGAAAGAAGTTCCTGGGTGTGCCCCCTGTGCATGAATAATACGCTGCATAGGAATAGATTGTCCGAAATTGGGGTTGCCCCCAGTTGGGAAAGTAGCTGACGAGAATGTGTTGTTACCGAATGAACCGAACAAAGAAAATGGTGTCAAACCTACCGACATATTATGCGAAGGTGGTCCTTGACTCCCCGCTCCAAATAAACTATGGTGTGTAGGTTTTCCGATGAATTTCTAATGCGAGCCACCAAGTGAAGGGGACGAAGGAGGTATATGACCTCCCCCATAATGAAAAGAATTAAAAGGAGAAGGAGTGCCCCCCATGTGACCTTGCAGAGGAGTATTAGAGCTCCCTTCCCCCAGACCTAAAGTCTGTAAAGTGGAGTAGGAAAGTACAGGACTTGTACCTGAACTAGGCATCCCATATGAGAACGAAGGGCCTGTTTCACTTGGTGTGAAAGGGGTTGTGGCCGCTACCAAAGATGGGATCAGACCACTGTGCGATGTAAAGGCAATCGAGACCATGGTGGCTTGGACCAGTGATGGTGGGTTAGGAGGTGGAAACTCTCCTGTGGTGACAACCGTAGTGGGAATTGAAGAATTCCTATAATGAGTAACAACATTTGTTTCCATTGCTGTGTGTGACAATGTCTGGCACTCATAAGGATGAATCGGTATGATGGTGGGTGCCGAAAGATCAGTGGTGGAAGTTTCAACCAGACCAAAATCTTGCACTCCAAGGTCTAAGATGGTCGATTCCTCTGGATGTTGGTCGGGCACAATTTCTTGTGACCCGGTCACTTCAAAAGACCCTTGTTGGTCTAGCTTTCTCCTTAGTGGTGGCGGGGGTGGATCCAATGTAACCGATGGCAGGCCAAGGCCCAAGAAGCCTTCGTGACCAATGGAGCTCGTGATCCTCCACTGTGTAAGAAGATCAAAGACACTCTAGGGTAGTCTAATCGTTCAAAAGTAACACACACTAAAGAAAGTCCCTATAAGATAAGACAAGAAAACACTAAATTAATTGGAAGAACAGTTATTACAACCAACACTAGAGAAACTTACCGGTGCAAGTGAAACTCAAAAACATAAGCACCCTCTGGGTATAATCTACAAAGCATGGCGTGATGTCTGTCCTAGGTATTGCGGTATACCCCCGCAGTCACCTGTGTATGTCCCTAAAAAAGATAGGCAACTAGGTTGCCAGCGTGCGAACATTCACTAGGCGGGTACAGTCGAAAGTCGGGTAGACCACAATAAGCAGGGTATCGAGCCCAAAAATTGTCAAGGGTATCAAAAGAAATTGGTCCGAAAGACAACTAAGGACCTCGAACGGATTCGAGACCCATGAAGCCCCGTGGCAAATGCAATCAACGGAATCCCAAAACAAGCCCTCTATATGTGTTCTCCACTACGATTAGTCCAGCTTTGGAGGGGTTATCTCCGCTACCTTTCTGCACGTGACCTCATGTTTATCCCCTATGTTAGAGGGGGGTCCCGGATAACTTTCACGATACTGGACTTGGACACTCCCTAACTCAGACTCCAATGTTTGATTTTAATGGCCTTGAAGAGTTTCCTCTCCAACCTAATCGAAGGCCCTAATCCTGAACTAGTTGGTTAACCCTACAAACATAAAATTCTAATAAATTTTAGATTTAGTGTTAATTTTATGGCTTGTCTTATGTCAAGGGGTATGAAAGTGAAACTGATGATGTTTAAAAGACAAAAGTAAAAATGAATAAAAAGATGGAAACAAAAACCTTCACTTAATGAAAAATTTCAACAACTTTTCAAATTTCTTTTTTTTATTTTTCTAAGATCTTTTGAATCAACAAACTTAAAGAAGGATTTTGCTCCACTATGAGCTACTTACGGTCTAAGTAAACTATCAAGAACTTACGAAAACAAAGATTTTTCCCTGGCTACTAATGCAAAATCACACTTTTCAACCAAACAAGAAAATGAAAGATATTTTTTTATTTATTTAAATGATGATAAAGCAAAAAGGAAAAATACCAACAAGTAAAAAACCAAGAAAAACAATTATGGCCTAATCGCAGAGCACAAAGAATCACTTCAAGAAATCACACACTAGCAACTTAAAAAAGGACTCTCACACTTGTCTAAAATCCCTAAAGAAATTTTTTTTGATGACAACTTTTTAAATGAAAAAGAAAGATATGGCTAAGATCAACCCTAATCTAACTGACTGCTAGGACAAAGATTCAAAACCTAAGAGGTATAACTCTTGTCAAGGGAAAGATGATTTCCTCACCCTCAAACAAAAACTATCCTGCACAAGCATGCTACTGAAAATTCAACAGCAAGCATGTGCACGCGAGCTGTGTAGAGCCAGAGGGCGTGTACACACGTGTTGGCCTTATATAGGCCATGTGTATCTCTAAAACTATGAAAAAAAATAAAAACAGACAATCCAAACCAGGAAGAGACCTCTAATATTGAGAACCAGGATCTCCTGAAGGCTTAGATACTTTCTTTAACAGAAAAAAGGAAAACAATGTAAGGAAAAAATTCGTAAAACAAACCAATCTGAGATGAGACTGCAAACAACCAAGACTTAGAAAGAGTTCTAGAAAACCCCTGAGAATGACTGATTCTGATAGGGAAGAGGATGCCTGCCTCCAAAATTTTTTGGAATCTACATGCTATTGCTACTTCTTCAGCTAGCGTTCAAACGCGGGCTGTAAGAAAGTAGGGTGCGGGTACACGCATGCAGACCTTATGCAGGTTGTGTGTACCTTTGTGGGTCTCGAAAAAACACAGTCAAGAAAAATCAGAGATAGATGGTACGGAAGACCAGACTCTCCGTCATCTTAGACTTTGCAGAAACTTCAAACAACAGGACAGAAAACCAGTATTTTAAAACTACCCAAAAATATAAAATTCCAAGGAACCCTAGAGACTTCCCCAATATGGTTGCCAATTCTGTTGTGAGGGAAATCCCCTTATGGACTAGCAAATAGGGTTATCTTATGCATGCATATATGACCAAAATAAAACTACTTTCTACTTTCCTCCCAGACTTAATCCCCATTTCTTTTCAACAAATACATGGTTAGACCAACATACCTTGTTCTGGATGTTCGATGTCGATCCTTCTTCACGCTTGATCGCTCGTTAACAGTTCTCCTCCCAAGGCTGACCTGCATACAAAACAAGAAACAAACTACACATGCATTTTACCTATAGACTAATGGGTTAGAGATTCAAACATATATTTACTGAACTATGAAGAACTCATATAGTGGGATGGGAAAATCATTTCTTTATTATTAACTTTAATGAATCAACTTACAATGTTGAGACCGGCCACTACTCCACGAATCCTGATCCTCGGCTCCTCTTCAAATGTCCTCCAACTTCTTTTCTTTGTATCTCTTCTTTCACGAGGATGGCTAAAGGTTTGGGAAAATGGGAATATGCAATTGGGCAGAGTTTCTTTACTCTATTTCTCCTCTTCCAAATGGGACCCCTAACCCTTCTTTTATAGGCTAGAAGAAGCTAGGTATTTGGAAAAACCCTCGTCCATGCATGCTTGGGAGTTTTAGTTAACTCACCCAAAGCTGTGTGTTTCGTTGGCAACTTTCCTTTTTTCGTTCTTTTGTCGGTCCATGCAGGTTGTTTTAGGTCAGCTAGCATGTACATGCGTGTAGTAATGGAGTAGGGCACATGGGCCCTTATAAAAGAGGTTTTTTAAAGAGTGGTTCAACAGTGCTTTGGAAAAGAAGGGATCTGAGATGGCCTGATGCCAGGTAAGCATGTATGGTGAAAATTAGGGTTATAACACTATTATAGAATCAACAAACCCACCATTCTCTGAAAGACTAAAAATTACCAAGCCTGTGGAATTACCATCTTTCAATCTCCTAGGAGAATTGAAAAATTTTCACGTTAATATTCCACTACTACAAGCGATAAGGGATGTCCCTATTTATGCCAAGACTGTGAGGGACCTCTATATCAGAAAACCTGGAAGAAAACCTAAAGATCCCCTCACAGTGCATGTAGTGGGGGATTTGTCTGAGGTGATGTTAGGAAAAACTCTACCTATTAAATATGGAAACCCAGGAAACCCTGCAGTAACTGTTAAAATTGGACAGACATATATTCCACATGTACTAGTTGACTTAGGGGCAACAATTAACATCATGCCAATAGAAACTACACAGTTGTTGCAACTCAGAACAAAAATCGGACCTACTCCTACTGTTCTAGAATTAGTTGATTGCTCTACCATCAGACCAGAAGGAGTAATCAATGATTTAGTCATTTTAGTGGACTCATGGGAGTATCCTGCTGATTTTGTCATTTTGCAACCCAAATCCCGTCTGGGAGGCCATCCTCTAATTCTAGGATGTCCATGGTTAGCTACAACGGATGCTTTCATTGGTTTCAGATCTGGTTCCATGACCATATCTGATGGTTATGACAGAAAAAAAAACTTACCCTATATCCTCATGCTACACCCAGTGTAGAACCTAAAAATTCTCTATGGATGGACACTGAGGATGGAAGTTCTCTGCTTGTGCTAACTATAGGAAAGGCCCTGAGTTTCAAAGACGATATGGAGGATGAGTTAATCAATTGCTTTATTTTTGACCCCTCTTTTGTTACACAAAACACACACAACCTATTGATCAGAGTCTTCGACCCTATTGCCCAGGAAGAAATGAACTCGGAAATGTTCTCAGAAACTGCTGACAATCAAATTGATTCAGCTGTAACAACAGTCACTGTAACAACGAACAATGTAATAGAAGATGATGAAACAACAACAACTGAATTATTTCCTAGAGTCAGTTCTAAGAGCATCGTTGTGGAAGTCGAACCTGGAAAAACCTTGAACATCAATCCCGATCTCTCCACTGCTGAAACTTGCCAATTGATGAAATTACTGACTATACATAAAGAAGCATTTGTATGGGATTACATGGATATTAAAGGCATTCCCTTTGAACTATGCACCCACCATATATACATCAAAGAAGAATGTCGGCCCATTTGCCAACCGCAAAGGAGGATGAACCCAAACCTTAAAGAAATTGTTAAGGAAGAACTTTAGAAACTTCTCAACGCCGGATTCATCTATCCTATATCAGACAGCGAGTGGGTATCACCATTGGTTATTGTGACTAAAAATAATGGTAAGTGGAGTGTGTGTGTGGACTATAGAGCTCTAAATAAGGCCACGTAGAAGGATCATTTCCCTCTGCCATTTATTAATCAGGTTTTTGACAACCTAGACGGAAAAAAAAAAAAAAAAAAACTTTCCTAGATGGATTCAGTGGCTATAACTAGATACAAATTTCCCCATAGGACCAAGATAATACCACCTTTACCATCCCTTGGGGTACATTTTCCTACAAGGTTCTCCCATTTATCTTGTGTAATGTACCAACCACTTTCCAGAGAGCTGTGATTGGTATTTTCTCTGATATGGTGAATGAATGTATGGAAATATTCATGGATGACTTTACTCCTTATGGTACTGATTTCGAAGAAGCTTTGTCTAATATGGAAAAAGTGATCAAAAGATGTAGACAGTCTCATCTTTCTTTAAGTACAGAAAAGTTCCATATGATGATGCGCGAAGGGGTAGTGTTGGGACACTTCATCTCTTATGCAGGGATTTAGGTAGATCCAGCCAAAATCCAGGTAATTTTGGACATTCCAACTCCATCAACTCAGAAAGAGGTAAGAATGTTTTTAGGGCACGCCAGGTATTACAGGAGATTCATTAAAAATTTCTCTAAACTTGCCTCTCCATTGTTTTTTCTACTAACAAAAGATGTTGACTTTCGTTGGAATGACAACTGTGAATTGTCTTTTGCAGATCTTAAATAGAAATTGTCCACAACTCCCATCTTGAGAGGGCCCAATTGGGCTCTGCCTTTTCACATTTCTTTAGATGCCTCAGACACTGCAATTGGTGCAATGCTAGGGAAACAGGAGGACAAAGAACCCTACATTATCTACTATATCAATAAGAACATGGCTCATGCTGAGTTAAATTACACAATTACTGAAAGAGAATTCTTGGCAGTAGTTTATGCAATCAATAAATTCAAGCATTATGTAACTGGTTATCCCACATTTATTCATACTGATCATACAACCATTAAATATATAATGAATAAACCTATTACTAATGCCCGAGTGACAAGATGGTTGTTACTGCTGCAAGAATTTGACATCACTATAGTGGATAGACCAGGAAAAGAAAATGTGGTTGTTGATTTTCTCTCAAGATTACATATAAATGATGATAATTCACATGTAGATGATTCCTTTCCTCATGAACATTTGTTTGCAGTATCTGCTCACTCACCTTGGTATGCATACATTGCTAATTATTTAGTTGTAGGGAAGGTATCTCCACATCTATCTCCTCAAGAAAGAAGGAAGATTATTCAAAAGAGTTCTAGGTATAGTTGGATAGGAGGATACCTCTTCTACACGGGCTTGGACCAAGAAATCAGGAGATCTGTGAGGGATGATGAAGTTTATGATCTGCTGAAATCTTGCCATGATGGCCCTGGTGGGGGTCATTTTGCTGATAAAAGGACCGGGCATAAAATTTTAAGGATGGGCTATTTTTGGCCCAGCATATTTCAAGATGCCAAGAAGTATGTCCAATCTTGTGACAGTTGCCAACGCATGGGTCAGCCAACTCATAGGGATGAGATGCCTCTCCAGTATCAGGTAGTGTTAGAGCCTTTTGAGAGATGGGCCATGGATTTTGTAGGACCCATTCACCCACCTTCCAATCATAAAGTCTATATATTGGTCTGTATAGATTACATGACCAAGTGGGTGGAGGCAAAATCACTTATCAGAGTCTCAGAATAAGTTGCCTTAGCATTCTTGTTTGAAGATATATTTGTTAGGTTTGGCGTTCCCAGAGAATTGGTAACTGATGGAGGACCCCCTTTCACATCATATAAATTTGAAGCTCTACTCAGTAAATATCATGTTTTACATAGAATATCTTCTCCATACCATCCACAAGGCAATGGCCAGGTGGAAAGCACCAACAAAGTTATCAAAGCCATTCTTACTAAAAAAGTGAGAGAGAATCATAGGGATTGGTCTGACAGATTGCATGAAGATCTATGGTCTTACCAAACTACTTGGAGGAGCACAACTGGTTTTTCTCCTTACAAGCTGGTATATGGAAAAATCCTTGTTTTCCCCATTGAATTCGAAATCAGAACCTTAAGAATTTCATCAGCAGTCAACCTCAACTTGACTATAGCACAGAAATCCAGACTGCAACATCTCAACGAGCTTGATGAAAAGCATTTGGATGCCATCCATCAAACCACAGTGATTCAACAACAAAGAACAAAATGGCATGACCGGGTCATCAAGAAGAAATTATTCCAGAAGGGAGATTGGGCTCTGTTGTATGATTCACACTTTAAGGAATTTCAAGGTAAGCTGCGTACACGATGGTCAAGGCCTTATTAGGTAGACATCATTTTTCCCAATGGGACAGTTTGGTTGATTACTATTGATGGATCCAATACAGAGTTACATGCAAATGGTCATCGCTTGCGTCTATATTAGCGTCCACTATCCAAGGCAAAATTCAAAACTAGATGTACAGTTGATACAGGTTATCAATTCTTAAATGGAATGGAGCTTGCTCCTTCCCCTTCTGAACTTTAGGACTTCTTTTTCTTAGAGCTTGTATATAAATAACCTCAACAAAATTTGCATTTCTCTGTTTTTAGTTGAAATTTCTCTATTTTATTTACTATGCTAATAAATATTTGAAAGGTATCAGGAAGTTATGTGTGTGTAGGTGGAATGATGAATAAAAAGGTTGAGTAGTGCAAAACGAGTTAAACGATTAGTTCATGGAAGTTGAAAAACTTCCTAGAAACTAAGTAATGTAGTGCTCGACCGATTTCTATAATGTTCCACCCATTTTCGCTAAATTGGTCGATTTCCATGCTGTTACACCTTCTTCCGATAAATTGGCCAATTTCCATGCTGTTACACCTTCTTTTGATAAATTCGCCGATTTCCATGCTGTTACACCTTATTCAGATAAATTGGTCGATTTCCATGCTGTTACACCTACCTCTCCCATTTTTTATGAAGAGCCTATTGATACACTAATTGCTATTATTCTTTCTTGCCACTTCACTCTTTCTTTTTCGCATTTTTGCCGATGCTACTACTCCAGCCCTCCAATCTTTCCATGCCATGACACCATTGATTAGACAATACTGATGCTCTCTATCCGAAAGTGTTGCCTCATAATGACTTAACTTCACATCCGGTAATTTCCAGTTGGCTAACTACAGTAAGGACTCCATTTCTACTCCAGTTGTCATTTCTCTCACGATCCTTCATCATGTTAGCTATTTCACACAACTCAGATGGTGGTTGGATAGTGCGGTTACTTCGACAGGTCGTTATGTGCGATAAGATATGAGGTACATGATTAATCCTACATGTTAAAGTAATGAAGATATAAAAGCACGGTTTCCTATTTACTAACCGGTTGTCATAAATCGATGCACCTAGAGCCAATNGGGGGGGGGGAAACGTAAATCTAGCCGTCCATACCTAATTTTATAAACACCTCCACCACCTTTCCACCCACACTTCTTTTTACTGAGACACTGTATTCTTTCTTCAAACCACGTTCGAGCTTGTTGCGTCTCTGATTTAGGTGATAGTTTCTCCTCCTAAGTGCCTGTTAGACTCTCAAGCAACATCATGGTAGGATCAGCTGTGAGATATGAACCCGCAACTCTGGACAATTTGCTGCTACATCCATAGGCCTACCAAATATTTCTCCAAGCCAATTGGATATCGTATTTTAAAAAGTTGAAGGGGTTTAATGAGGATGAGGTATTGGAGTTTATTCAAAATATTACCAAAGGGTATTCAATGGGAAAAGGTGTAAGGATTCCAGTGTCAGAAGACATCATTGTTGTTGTAACAGGGTTGCCAAGAACAAGAGACCGATGGTTTAACATAAAAACACATCTTTCGGATGCACAGAAGGGTTTCCTCGCCAACACTGAGCAAGTTCAGACCAAAGGAAGAGGTGCAGATGTCAATTCCTTACCAGAGCCATGGGGGAAATTCCCAGAATTTATTAAAAGGTACATTACCTGCGAAGGTCGATACCAAGTTGTTTATTTTTCTGATTTCATCTTATTATCACATCTGCGACATTAGAAATTCATAAACATTTCTTATTTTCTCCTCCGTTCATTTCATAACATGGCTCATTTTGTAAAAAAATCTAGGAACCCCAAGAACTGCATTTCTAATCACAGACTCATTGGCCTATTAATTTGCAGAGGTATGGGCATTTCCAATAACCCATTCCCTGTTGTAGCAGACCAGCCACATTTTGTACATACAGATATGATTGCACCAGTCCTTGAAAACACAACCCATGGACCTCTTCCTAAGCCTTTACCCTTGACTACAACAACAGTCCAAACCCCTATTGTCGTTGCCCGTAAGATGACTCAGAAAATCAAATGCATAACCCGAAGCCATCCTATCACCAGCCAGACAAGCCTCAACAAAATTTCATTGCAACAACCTATAGTTGTGGTCGAACAAACAAATGAACAACCAACCATTCGACCAAGACATGCATCACAACACTTGGCTACAATACCTATCATTGAAAACCTACCCCCTGTCTCTAAAAAGAAAACCCTTTCTCCTATCTCTGGATCATCGAGAAAGAGAACAAGGTCAGCACGGTTCATTGCGACACCTATCATTGACAACCTACCCACTGTCTCTAAAAAGAAAACCCTTGTTCCTATCTCTGCATCACCTAAAAAGAGAACAAGGTTAGCACGGTCCACTATAACATCAAGTCCACTTACCTCCTCTGTTGTTGCACTGACATTCACACAAAACCCTCATATTGCTGCAACAACCGATCAAGTGCCTACTATCATTACTAGTGCTTTTTCTCACAAAAGAAAACATCCATTCAAGGGAAAACCTTGGATATCCCTTGACCAAATTGGATCAACAACAAATTAGATCCCTCTAGCTTCTATGACAGAGAATTCTACAAAGGTACGAATATCAGGTTTTACTTTATGCACAGAACTTTAGGAAACTATTCTCTCCTTTCAGAATGAATGTACTCAAATCGCAGCAGAATCATCAGCTATGCCTGATGATTTTGCACATCACACGTCCATTGACGATGTCCATATCATTGCATACCACAGTATACCAGAATATCCTCCTTGTGTGATTGAGGAAGAATGCCCCATTCCTCCTCCAGCAATGAAGAAGAAAACCCCTGCTTTCGTTTCTATTTTACCCAGGAGAAGAACCAGGTCCACCAGGTCTGTCGAAGCTTCAATTGGATGGAAAGATGTGGAACATGTTATTCCTATTCTTTGTCCACTATCCTCTATGGTTGATGCAGGGACAGTTCCACACGAACCAATTGTCCAAGTGGCGACTATTCCACAGGACCCAGTCATGACATATACCGTTGTTACACAAGAACCAGTTGTCCAGGTTGATATTGTTACACCAGAACCAGCTGCTCCATAGAGGGTTGTCCCACCAGAGCTAGTAATACAAGAACCAACTGTCCATGTTGAGACTATTCCACAAGAGCCAGTCCTGACAGACACAGTTGTTCCACAAGAACCAACTACACAACATGCTGAGGATGTGCCACTTTCCCAATTGTTTTCCCAAATAGAGAGAAAGATCAAGAATACAGAAAATTCTAGAATCGTTGCACTAATAACAGAGAATGGTAACATCAAAGCATAGTTAAATACCCTGAAACAAGAGGTGGAGGCTGCTAGACAGAAGAATCCAGAAGGGATAACCTTGGACATCCTAGCACTGACAAAAGTTGTTTTGGGAAGAAACAAAGAACTCATGTGCTTTGAGTGTGGAAACATTTACTTTGAGGCAGGATATGAGGTAGTCAAAGTTCCAGTCTCTAAAGGACCAACAACTGTCTCAGTCAAGACTGAACATGAACTTACTACTACACAAAAATCAGTAAAACAGAGGAGATCTCAACATCATAAAACAACTGCTAGTATACCAGAAGCTTGAAAACAAGAACCTTTGTTTCCTTCACGAGTTGTTACTCGATAAACTCAAATTGATTCTATTCTCAAAGATAAATAAACTCAGATAGATCGTTGACACAATATATTTTCTTTTGGACACAACATTTTTCAATACCGGCACTTAGCAGTTTCTCTTAGCAGTTTTTCACTAAAGGAGACAGTTATCTACTTCAGCTACAAAGTAAGGTTTGAATGTGTTTTGCATGAGGACATGCAATGTCTTCAGTTGGGGGGCATGTTAGGACCCAGAAATGTCCCTTTTCACTACATATTTTTCCCATTCAACCTTCTCATTCCTAAGCTAAATGACTATTATAATGAGTACTAAGACCCTTTTTCCCAAGGTATGAACAATTTATCTCTCTTTTATATTTTCATTTACTTATCATGTTTGATTGGTAACGTTCACATATTTTACCCATGAAATGATTTAACTAATGATCAAAATGATTAGAACAACCCACTTCAAGAAACGCATTGTTGTTACAGCTATGCGCCAATCTTGGAAGTTGTTACATGACTGCTGCAATGGATGTCGTCAATCCTGGAAGCTGTTACAACAGACGCCACCAATCTTGTTGTTATACTGCTGCTGAAAACACCTATCGATTATATATGCTGGCTCGGGATGTTGATCAAGGAGAGTTCTAGATTTTGTATTAATGATATCAAATGAACAGCTTGAGAATCGAGGATTCTCAAGACTATTCTAATTATGTTCTACTGAATGACTCTGACTTTAAATAGCAGAGCTTTGGTAATGACCGGGGGAATTTTTTACTGGAGAAATAAAAGTAACGCTTATTGTACATAGACATTTTTGGCAATTGAATGAAAGAGTGGATTGAATTCCTTTAGCAAACTGTAACCTATTTCTTTGAGTGGATTCAGTGAGAAGGAAAGGGCCCACCTTCCTCACTGATTCCCCTCCGTTTTGAATTCTAGATTAGTTGTTTTAAATACAAATGATTTAACTGTTAGAAATTTCTAGAATACAACTATCGTTACAGTTTAATTCCTTCTTGTTAGATGGACATAAACTTGTCTCATGAGAATTATAAGTTGATTGTTGAACATTGTTGGAGAACTGCTTTCCCTTTTTCTACATTAGGTTAAAATCTTGTTTCCGAGAAATAAAAGTGTGAAGTACCTTCTTGCAATAAGTAGATTTCCTTTCTGCAAATAGTATAGAACTTCTTCCTGCAAAAGTAAATTAGAAATTTAGATTAGAGTAGGCAATCCAGAGTTTTTATACATTCATCAGTTTAGATTGCAATTATGATTTAAAATCTGTAGAACTCTAGCTGTATCAGCACAGCCACAACTGTGTTAGTGACAATGCTTCTTTTTTTTTAAACTTCCCTACTACAATTAGATTATATATTCTTTCATAATCTAGCATAGACTGTGCACAATTATATTGAAATAACAAACTTCCCTGGGTTGACAATTATATTGAACACTTTGATTTTTTATTCAATTAGGCAATTAAAGTGCCCAACAGGTAAGACAAAGGAAGGTGGATATATATGGGAATGGATGGGGAGGGTAGATAAATATAGAGGGGGGGAGGGAGAGAGGGAAGGGAGGTAGAGAGAGTGGGAGAGAGGTACATAGTGAGAAGGAGAAAGAGTGAGGGGTCTATAGAGGGAGAGAGAGATAAAGGGGGAGAGAGAGAGAGGTAAAGAGAGAGGGGAGAGAGTTGGGTAGAGAGGGAGATAGGGAGAGAGTGTTAGAGGGGGAAAGAGAGAGCGAGTGAGAGTGAGTGAGAGTGAAAAGAAGCAGAGGGCGAAGAGAGATAAATGGGTATATAGAAATGGAGGGAGAGAGAGAGAGAGAGAGAGAGAGAGAGAGAGAGGATAGTGGAGGAGATATATAGAGAGAGAGGGACTAAAGGACGATAA
>ML783947.1:61707-72204 GCA_009831015.1 Picea engelmannii | reverse complement strand
TCTCGAAACAAACCTCGAGTGCTTCTCAAGACTTCATAAGCATTCATTTAAGTTCACTGACAAGTCCACCCAAAAAATCTTATTAATTTCATGAAAGAGAAAATGGTCCTTAAAATTATGCATTTCCCACTTAATCAATGGAGCTTTATACTTTGCAAAAGGTTGATCTATTCATCGAACTAGTTCTATAAGTATGTCCTCATGAATCACTCCTCATACTATTCTATAAGTATGTCGTTGTGAATTACTCCTCATACTATAGAACTCTCACACATAACATGGTTAGTCTTGGCGACAGTTCTAATTATTGGTTGGAAATCATAAATCATGGTCCACTTAGTTGTCCAATAAAAGCATTATATTCTAGCACCTATGTATCAATCCATGTTTATAGGAGGTCTCACCCAAGGTGCATTTCTAGAACATAACATAGTGCAAGACCATAATTGATAGAGGGTGCAACCATGGTCCATAACTATAATAACATTAAAAACATTAACAATGCAATCATGTCCCCTGTTTTGTTATGAATCAACCTATGATACCCATGCAATTCCCTTCATTATATCATAAGTTAAAACTAATAAAAAGTAGACACCATCCATATAAACCAATACACAAATAAGATTTTAAAGTAGATCGTTATTGCACTTACTTCTATCTAAAACATATATATGACCCTAATAGTAGCTACTTACCATAGTCTCGACTCAACAATTTGCAAAGTGTGATACATATTACAGTGCTTAGACCAATCTCAAAAACTAACACCCAAAAAAATTATTAACATAAGCTAATCAACTAACAAAACTATCAATTTTATTGAAAACCTTGACCATTACATTTTATAATCATCACTTTTAGGTAAGGAAAAACTTCCAGCTACTAACTACCTAAAAGTTGGTCTTTACTTCCAATCATGTACTCTTTTCTAACATGTTCAAATCACATTTACTATTCCACTTCTTCGTAAACTAAAAAAAATCCTCTAAATTTATTGCCTTTTATTCCAATCACCCCTCCTTTATTCATCCTACAACCTTGCATTGAATTCCTTAAAAACGAGTATCCTATAATACCACTTGTATCATAACTCCACTTATTTGTTGCCTTCTATTCCAATAACCCCTCCTTTATTCATCCTACATCCTTGCATTGAATTCCTAAAAACGAGTGTCCTATAATACCACATGTATCTTAACGAAATGCCAGGATATTCTTTCGTCAAAACAAAAAGGCTAACAACATTTATCCATGTTTGTTAAAGTTTTGCAAACTTACCATCACCTATACAACCCTGCATCAGCTTCAAGACGAGTCTTGGCGAGGTAGTGAACGCTTTTCCAACCATTACAAATCTAAAGTTTGTTATTGTAAATTAGTATTCTAGTTGTGTGATAACGTGGATAAACATAAAGTAGAACATCTCTTTTCCACCATTAAGGAATGACCAAACCTAAACGTAAATGCCATTATTGAAATAAAATATGAAATTATATATATATATATATATATATATATATATATATATATATATATATAAAATGTTCCCATATTATTGAATTAAATATAGATTTTGAAATACTATTGTGGTGTATTTATTAATTATAATAGCAGTATATGAAAGGAAATAGAGTTGTGGAATAGATTTTCTACAATAATCAATGAGAAAAGAATGTGTAAAAAACTTTAAATAAATAATGATAAATGATAAGTATAAAACAAAAGAAAGAAATAACAAATCATTATATAATGATTTTTTAGGGAAGATTTTTTCGAGAAGAAAAACCTACACACCAAAGCATGTTATATGTATTATTCAACAACTATCGTATGATTACAGGGTGGGTGGAAGCTAATGATGGTCTTTCATGACACGTTAGTGATAATGCAAACATGGAAAAACAACAATCTGTTAACTTGGACGGATTATTCAAGGGACTTTTACAATGAGTTTGAATATGGTGTAAAAAGATGAAATGTAGGAAATTGAATTAGTTTTATGAATATATAATTTTTGTTTATAGAATTTGTGAATAGCTATATGAAATTTGAGTTTCTCTAATTGTGGTATGTTTTCTTTTGAATTAAAATATAATGTATATGTATCCATTATTGCAGGTGTTGAATACCTTAACGAAGGAATTTCCTCAAAAAAAATTGTATAATTGTAGAGAACCCATTGTTCTAGTGTTGGGTATTTTTTCAAAATTTACAATATTAATTTTATATTTTTTAAAATGTGAAAGTCAACATATCCTTGAAATTATAACACCTTGCATTAGTGGAGGTTATGCAGGTCTTAAAATTATCAAACAAATTTAGTTTTTTAGATTATAGTATCAGTCTCTTCTAGTGCAACACATAACTTATTTTAAAAATGGTTAAGTTGATAAAAAGTTATAAAAAGTTATAACAGGAACAAAAGAGGTATGTATTTTAAGATTTTGATAAATATCCAGAGGGGGGTAGGGTATGTATACCTCCGTAGACTTTACCAATCAAATCATTAGGTGGAGGGGGTCCCTTGTCCCACAAACAAAGGGGTCTCATACACCAGTTTGGTGTGGCTTAGCCGTGACCTTAAAAAGAGATTATATATATATATGGAATTTAAATAGTCAAATCTAGATGTTTTTGTAGTTTCATCAATGACAAAATTGTGTATCCTATAGAAAAATAACATAAAAAAAGAGATATTGATAGGTATTCATAAAAATGGAGGTTTTAATGTATTTTCTAACCAAACCACTAGGTTTGTCATCCCAAACCTAAATCTAAGGCAACCTACAACTCAAGAAACATGTATGCTAGAGTTTTCATTCTTGCCCCCCAAAAATGAAATGGAATGAATGTGCATGTGCTCTAATAGCGTGCACACATTCCTGGAACGCGTGAGTGATTTTATTCATTTCCATTCCTCTCTCTCTCTCTCTCTCTCTCTCTCTCTCTCTCTCTCTCTCTCTCTCTCTCGCACGCTTGATCTCTCCCCCCCTTTTCTCCTCTCTCCCTATCTATTTGTCTTCCTTTGTTAATCCCTAGACAAAGCCCCATGTTAAGTTTAAAACCCCTCATTAAGCCCTAGATATTTAATTATTATATTTCTAGTGTTATATTTTTATGTAGGTTAGAACCATTCATTGTACCCTTTCATTATAATTGTACCATTTGTCTTCTATATATATTCCAAGGAGACCTAGTTTTAGGATAATCTCATCTCATCATATACACTGAATATTTTGTAAAACGATGTTTCCTCCTCGAAGTGGACTCTTATACATTGTTTTTTTATCATTCTCAAGGAATTGGTTCATATAATTTGGTATCAAAACATTGTTTCTAGGGTTTTGTTGCTTCAAGCGAGTCATATTGCAATTTTCCCCATAACTTTTTTCTGGGATATTTCAGACAATAAAATTTGGTTGTTACTCAAGAGACATATCACAATACCTCTGGTAAAAAAATCAAGTTTTGGTTCATTATAATTTCAAATATATATCCTATGGAACATAGAGTTTTTGACTCATCTTGAAATGAATTTTAAAGAATTCCTATTGGAAGTTTCACTATAAATTTGTTTCTAGGAAGTTTCATATAGTCAAATTTTGTGGATACCAAGAAGACATAGCAAGTTAAGTCTGATCCAAAATTTAGGTTATGTGTTAGTACAATTTTAGAGATATATTCTATGGAATTTAGGGTTTGCGACTAGTCTTCAAATTAGTCTCAAACGAGTCATCTTTTTATTTTCACTATAAAATGTTTTTGGTGAAGTTGTAGACTTAGAAATTTTCATAATCCTGATAATACATAGAAAACTTCATTTGGAAAAAATTTCAGATTGTGAATCATTGAATTTTTTGAGATATATCTCATGGATTTTGGGGATGTTTACTAATTCCAAAATTAGTCTTAAACAAGACATTTTGGTACTTTTGCTATAACATTTATCAATGAAGGTTTAGACTCTGAAATTTTTAGGTTTTTAAGAAGTCATATCAGAGTACTATAGGCCAAAATTTCAAACTCAGAAGGCTTCAAGTTTATATATATATAAGGAAAAAGGTCAACCATACAAATATACTCCAAAATTAGGGTTTGAAATGTACATAACTTACAATTGGCATAACTTTTTATTGAAAGATTCATTTTTGGTAACTCAAAATTTTTGATAAAGATAAAGTAGAGGAGTATTATTAATTTTATCCCTCGTGGCTCCAAAAAATACTTCAACACCAATTAAAACTCCAAACATCTCATCTATAAATCATGAAGAAAATAAGGAGATGCATAACAAGCTATCCAAATTGAAGGACCAACTTAATGATTTGAGTGCTAGGTCAATAAAAATTGATGATTTGGTGAAAATACAAAGAAAATTCAAGAGATGTAAAAGAAGACGAAACAAATGAAAAATAAAATGGATGAAAATAGGAAGGACATGAAAAAAACATGGATGAAAATAAGAAAGAAATACAAAATCCATGAATGAAATAAAAAAATCCAAAGAAACCATTATCTTACAGAAGATTCCTAATAGTGATACGGAGATCCAAGAAAATCATGAAAATAAGAAGAACAAGGTTGTTGAGACTCATTCACTTATGGGGAGTATTTTGTCACAATTGAAGAGAACAAATATTGAATCTTAGAATTATGATCATTAATTACTCCAAGTTCCACTTCATCAGGGCTTCAAGTTGGCACCAAGGAACTACTTCATTCTAAAGATCGATATGAGGAAGTTTGATGATAAAGATCCTATAACATGGATATTCCATATGGAGCAATACTTTGATCTACAACAAGTGCCAAGCTTATAAAAGGTACATATTTCATCCTTGTATTTAGAAAATGATCAATTTGTGTTGTGTCAATGGATTTATGAAATAAAAAGTAATTATATTATCTCTTGGTCCATTTTACAGATGAATTGATATCACATTATGGGGATATTAAAAGAAATACATTCTCTAGTCAATTGATAAATCTTTGGAAAAACGCTCCAATTACAAAGAACATTCAACAATTCCAAATGCTCAATCTTAAAATAAATAAAATTCCCGAGGATAACATTTTAGATCTATTTATGAGAAATTTAACTAGAACATTCAACATGAGGTGCATCTCTTCAAACCTAAATCCCTAGAGAAAGTTTTAGTATGGCAAGTAAAGTGGAAAAACAATTATGGCTACTAGAAGGGTTGCCACTAACAACTATAGAGAGAACCATGTTACGTCTCCTAAACTCACTCAACCAACATGATTGAGACCTCAACAAATGGATAAAATAAGATAAAATAGACTACGTTTCAATTGTGACAGTACGTATAGTAAGGGGCATAAATGCAGTGAGAATAAATAATTCTACATAGACTATGAAGGGAAAGAATATTGAGAATTGGATCCATCACAAGATATAGATATAGAAGAGATTACTCCAATGATATATTTTCATTCATTTACGAACATTATTACTCCACAAACCCTCAAGATACAAGGATACATCAAAAATAAAAAGGTAACAATGTTGATTGATTTTGGTAGTACCCATAACTTCATTAATTACAAATAATAAAAAGATCCCAACTTTGTATTTCCAGCACCAAAGTTTCAAGTAATGATTGCAGATGGACGTACCATAAATTGTTCTAGGAAGTTCCATAGTATTAAGCTCAATATGGGGGATTATTTATTGGATAGTCCCATGATTTCCATCTAAATAGTTGGTGATGATGTTGTATTAGGGGTACAATGGTTACAATCATTGGGAACAATGGCCCTTAATTTTCAAGATCTTTTCATGATATTTTCCTAAGGAAAGGAAATTGAGCTTAGAGGTATCCAAGGGAAACCTCTAAGGTGATAATATCTAATAACATGACAAAATTACTAAAAAATGGACACCATGGTATAATTGCGTAATTATGCTTACTAGATGTTGAAACATCTATATCCTCTACTCCAATAGATCTCCAAATAGTTATCAACAACCATTCCAAGTTTTTTGGAGAGATTCCTAAGGTTCTTTCACCTACTCGAGATCATGACCATGCTATTCATTTGCAACCAGGAAGTGTACCACCTAATATTAGGGCTTATAGGTATCCATATGCATAAATGAGTTATATTGAATGCATGATCCAAGAAATGTTTGAGGCAAACATCATTCAACCTAGCCAAAGTTCTTTCTCTTTATCTGTAATGATGGTTACGAATAAGGATGGCTCATGGCACATGTGTCCAGATTATAGAAAACTCAACAAAATGACCATCAAAGATAAGTTTCATATTCTTATCATTAATGAATTGTTAGATGAATTACATGGACTCAAGAAGTGACCAAAGATTTTGAAAAACATAAGGAGGTTATGTGTACAACTCATGTCCTAGCCACATTGGACTTCACAAAAACATTTATTTTGGAGTGTGATGCCTCATGCCATGGCATTGGTGCAGTTTTAATGCAAGAATGAATGTCCCATAACTTTGAAAGAAATCAAATTAAAGGGAAAAACTTACTCAAACCCATTTATGAAAATAGCATGTTGTTCATAATACATGTAGTTAAGTAATTGGACCCTTACCTAATAGAAAGACATTTCAAAGTAAAAATAGATTATGTGTAACATCCCCAACCATCCATGTCGGGCCATGCTATGCCAAAGAACTCTTATTGTTCTCTCTGCGGAACATACTATAATATACCCATCATCCGACTGAGCTATGCCACATAAATGTTTCTTTAAACAACTGCATGCAATTAAAATATATACACACAGAGCTCTTGCAGAAACATATATATAAAACATAAACAGCCTAATACATATGTAAATGCATGGATTCACACTGAAATACCAATAAACATATACATGAAACATATATAGGAAATACCCATAAAAATAAGCACAGTTATAATCACACATATGATAACACATAAAAATAAGCACGTAAATAATAATGCAGCATGTAAATTTATTACACAATTGACACTTATCTTATTAAGAATATCACCAACTGCGTGCAGACCTTCCACAAACCTCCCAACCTTAGACCACACTGTTCATCACGCTCAACAGTGAGTCACCCCCGAGATGGGACTAAACTCCACCCGGGTAAAGGGATTCCTAACCAGGCTAAAGGCTCATAGACAACAGGAAAGACTCTGTCTTTGGTTCCAAATCAAACTAGCAACCTACAATCCCTCATTCCCCGCATGGCTGTCCCACCGAGGAAGTGTGACCCTTATCTTCTCAACAGTCCTTCTACTTCCCCACTTCCTTTCCGGGCTTCAACAACAGGTTGGAGAGGAAGTCTCAGAGCACTGTAGTTGCAATTCAACACCTTTAGGAAATCAATTCTTGAGAATTCTCTCACCTAGAGAGAAATTCATCACGGGTCTCACAACCCACCTCTTCAATGTCCCACGGGCCTGATAACCTTCTTCTTCAGTCCAGCTCTCGAGCTAATCAGATACACCAACACAAAAATGGCTATGGATATAGGTTCAGGTACAGTCATGAATATACAAAGGATAGCTCAATGGGTGTCTGCATGCTCATGGATGATTCACTGGATAACTGAATGATGGAAGGAATGATGGGAAGAATTATGGAAAAGATGGGAAAATGAACTAAGTCCCCACAATATGTATGCATGTCCCCAACTTGACACTTTTCATGTTGGGAGCTACTTTGGCCCACTTGTCCCCAACTTTAGAACTTAGGATAAAATAATTATCCATCCTTTATTATTTAAGAAATATTAATATAATATTCCTTTTTGGCTTAATCTCCCTAGCTTATCCCTTTTCCTTAACGTTTAGGCCCCTCCCTTTCCCTAACCAGTGGAGCTTAGTCCCCCATCTCTTTTATTATGGTCGGTCTACATGCATCGATGTATTTTATATTAACCATGAGACATATACAAAATAGGCTCACTGGCCTTCAACATCTAGGCACCCTGGCCTAATCAAAACATAAGCATCCTAGCTTATAATAACTGGCTCACCAACTTATAAAACATAACATATACACAAAGGATCGCTGGCCTCAATATCACGTGCACTTAAGATGTTGCGCGTGGTATCCTGGAATGTGCACACTTCATCATTTTACTGCGTAGCACATGTGCGCACTATGCCATGAAATGTGCATACAAAAATGATATCAAACAGCTCACCAGCTTAAGTACATATTCATTTTACATTACCATTGGGTTCGGCCTAGGGATATTACAATCCCCTCCCCTTATTTATGCACTGTCCTCAGTGCACCATGTACCCATATACAACAAAATTTCAAAAATCCTCAAAAATATGTGGGTATTATGCTCCCATTTCATCCTCATGCTCCCAAGTAGAGTCCTCAAGATCATACCAGGTCCATTGGACCTTTACAATCCCTATGTCTCGATTCCAGATCTGTTTGATTTTTCGGTCCAAAATGAGTACCGGGGGCACTTGAAAAGCGCCTTCTTGCTCCACCTGAAACACATTCCAATCAATAACATGATTAGCATCGAGTATATATTTCTTGAGTCATGATACATGGAATACATTATGAACAGACATAGATGCAGGCAATGAAATCATATAAGCTACTGGACCAATCCTCTCTAGGATTTCAAACAGCCCACAATAGCGATCTCCCAACTTTGAACAATTTCCCAATTTCAGGGAACTTCTGTTGGCCTTCACTTTCAAGAATACATGATCACCCACTTTAAATTCCCTGTGAGTTATGCCTTTATCAACATAACTTTTCTTCCTATATTGGGAAACCTTTAAATTTTTCTATATTTCTAGCATTTGATCTTCCATTTCCTTGAGAAACTCTAGCCCAAGTACTGCCCTGTCTGCTAGGTTATCCCATCTTATTGGTGTGTTGCACTTTCTGCCATAAAGTGCCTCAAATGGGCTCATCTTTAGAGATGTTTGGTACCCATTGTTATAAGAAAACTCTACCAAGTGTAGGTAGTCTTTCCATTTTGATGTTTTATCCATCACATACATCCTCAACATATCTTCAATCACTTGATTCACGCTCTCTATTTTCCCATCTGATTCTAGATGATAAGTTGTGCTAAAATTCAATTTTTTTCCAAATCCATTCAATAATCCTTTCTAAAATTTTGTGGTAAATTTTGGATCTCTGTCAGACACAATTGTCTTGGGTATGCCATGTAATCTAGCAATTTCCTTCATATAAACATCAACAATGTTGTCTTCCTTGTGAGTGAGCTTACTTGGAATAAAATGGGTAG
The DNA here is from genome assembly GCA_009831015.1 of Picea engelmannii. Lineage (NCBI taxonomy): Eukaryota > Viridiplantae > Streptophyta > Pinopsida > Pinales > Pinaceae > Picea > Picea engelmannii. The sequence continues at coordinate 62,940 of ML783947.1, read as the reverse complement.
CTTTAGTAAGCTTATCCACCATTACCATGATAGAATCATGTTGTTTGTTTGTTCTGGGAAGTTTGGTGATGAAATCCATTGTTACAACTTCCCATTTCCACTCAAGAATGGGTAATGGCTATAGCAAACCAGTTGGGTGTCTATACTCAGCCTTTACCTTTTGACATTCCAAACATCTAGCAATAAAATCAACAACCTCTTTCTTCATGCCTGGCCAATAATATTGGCTATTGATAGTTGCAATAGTTTTATGATATCCTGGGTGCCCAACATAAGGCACATTATGCATTTCTCTCAATATTATATTTTCCAACTCTTGGGAATTTGGTACATAAATTCCGCCCCTGTACATGAGAATTTCATCATTATCTAGCTTATATTCCTCAATTTTCTGCTGCAAAATACCTTGTTGTAATTTTGCCACTAATTCCTTGTATTGCAAATCTGATTTGGCAGCCTCTGTAATTTTGTCTTTGAAATATGATTGGTACATGCTAATGGTTGTAGCATGAAATTCATGTACTCTTCTGCTGAGTGCATCAACCACTTTGTTCTCTTTTCCCTTGATATGCTTTATATCAAAGTCATATTCACATAGAAATTATAACCATCTGCTTTGCCTAGTATTTAGAGTTGGCTGATCAAATAAATATTTCAGACCATTATGGTTTGTTCTTAGTTCAAACATTTTCCCCATGAGGCAATGTATCCATTTCCTCAAGGCATGCACTATGGATGTCAACTCCAAATCATGAGTGGCATAATGTCTTTCATGTTATTTCAACTTCCTTGATTCATAACATATAACAACCCCATTTTGACTCAGGACTCCACCAAGTCCTTCATTACATGCATTTGTGCATACAATGAAGTCTTCATTTGGGTCTGCAATCCTTATTATTGGATAACTTGTTAATAAATGTTTCAAGTGTTGGAAAATCTTTTCACAATCCAATGTTCACTGAAACTTCACACCCTTCCTTTGCAAGGAAGTGATTGGGTGTGCAATCTTTGAAAATCCTTCAATAAATCTCCTATAGTATCCTACAAGGCCCATGAATGATCTGACCTTGGTTACATTCTTTCGAACTGACCATTCTCTAATGGCTTCTATCTTCTCAAGATCCACTGCTATCCCATCCTTTGAAATAATATGCCCCAAATAATGAATTTGCTTATGATAAAATGAGAACTTGCTCAATTTGGCATACAACTAATGCTCCCTTAATATTT
>ML783947.1:18892-47941 GCA_009831015.1 Picea engelmannii | reverse complement strand
TTTACTTTTGCAGGAAGAAGTTCTATACTATTTGCAGAAAGGAAATCTACTTATTGCAAGAAGGTACTTCACACTTTTATTTCTCGGAAACAAGATTTTAACCTAATGTAGAAAAAGGGAAAGCAGTTCTCCAACAATGTTCAGCAATCAACTTCTAATTCTCATGAGAAAAGTTTATGTGCATCTAACAAGAAGGAATTAAATTGTAACAATAGTTGTATTATAGAAATGTCTAACAGTTAAATCATTCATATTTAAAACAACTAATCTAGAATTCAAAACGGAGGGGAATCGGTGAGGAAGGTGGGCCCTTTCCTTCTCACTGAATCCACTCAAAGAAATAGGTTACAGTCTGCTAAAGGAATTCAATCCACTCTTTCATTCAATTGCCAAAAATGTCTGTGTACAATAAGTGTTACTTTTATTTCTCCAGTAAAAAATTCCCCCGATCATTACCAAAGCTCTGCTATTTAAAGTCAGAGTCATTCAGTAGAACATAATCAGAACAGTCTTGAGAATCCCCGATTTTCAAGCTGTTCGTTTGATATCATTAATACAAAATCTAGAACTCTCCTTGATCAACATCGTGAGCCAGCATATATAATCGACAGGTGTTTCAGCAGCCGTATAACAACAATATTGGTGGCGTCTGCTGTAACAGCTTCCAGGATTGACGACATCCATTGCAGCAGTCATGTAACAGCTTCCAAGATTGGCGCATAGCTGTAACAACAGTGAGTTTCTCAAAGTGGGTTGTTCTAAGCATTTTGATCATTAGTTAAATCATTTCATGGGTAAAATATGTGAACGTTACCAATCAAACATGCTAAGTAAATGAAAATATAAAAGAGAGATAAATAGTTCATACCTTGGGAAAAAGGGTCTTAGTACTCATTATAATAGTCATTTAGCTTAGGAATGAGAAGGTTGAATGGGAAAAAGATGTAGTGAAAAGGGACATGTATGGGTCCTAACATGCCCCCCAACTGAAGACATTGCATGTCCTCATGCAAAACACATTCAAACCTTACTTTGTAGCTAAAGTAGATAAGTGAAACTGCTAAGTGCCAGTATTGAAAAATGTTGTGTCAACGATCTATCTGAGTTTCTTTATATTTGAGAATAGAATCAATTTGAGTTGCTCAAGTAACAACTTGTGAAGGAAACAAAGGTTCTTGTTTGCAAGCTTCTGGTATACTAGCAGTTGTTTTATGATGTTGAGATCTCCTCTGTTTTACTGATTTTTGTGTAGTAGTAAGTTCATGTTCAGTCTTGACTGAGATAGTTGTTGGTCCTTTAGCGACTGGAACTTTGACTACCTCATATCCTGCCTCAAAGTAAATGTTTCCACACTCAAAGCACATGATTTCTTTGTTTCTGCCCAAAACAACTTTTGTCAGTGCTAGGATGTCCAAGGTTATCCCTTCTGGATTCTTTTGTCTAGCAGCCTCCACCTCTTGTTTCAGGGTATTTAACTATTCTTTGATGTTATCATTCTCTGTTATTAGTGCAACGATTTTGAAATTTTCTGTATTCTTGATCTTTCTCTCTATTTGGGAAAACAATTGGGAAAGTGGCACATCCTCAGCATGTTGTGTAGCTGGTTCTTGTTGAACAACTGTGTCTGTCAAGACTGGCTCTTGTGGAATAGTCTCAACATGGACAGTTGGTTCTTGTATTAGTAGCTCTGGTGGGACAACCCTCTATGGAGTAGCTGGTTCTGGTGTAACAGTATCAACCTGGACAACTGGTTCTTGTGTAACAACGGTATATGTCATGACTGGGTCCTGTGGAACAGTCGCCACTTGGACAATTGGTTCGTGTGGAACTGTCCCTGCATCAACCATAGAGGATAGTGGACGAATAATAGGAATAACATGTTCCACATCTTGCCATCCAATTGCAGCTTCAACAGACCTGGTGGACCTAGTTCTTCTCCTGGGTAAAATAGAAATGAAAGCAGGGGTTTTCTTCTTCATTGCTGGAGGAGGAATGGGGCGTTCTTCCTCAATCACAAAAGGAGGATATTCTGGTATACTGTGGTATGCAATGATATGGGCATCGTCAATGGACATGTGATGTGCAGAATCATCAGGAAAAGTTGATGATTCTGCTGCGATTTGAGTACATTCATTCTGAAAGGAGAGAATAGTTTCCTAACGTTCTGTGCATAAAGTAAAACCCGATATTCGTACCTTTGTAGAATTCTCTGTCATAGCAGCCAGAGGGATCTGATTTGTTGTTGATCCAATTTGGTCAAGGGCTCTCCAAGGTTTTCCCTTGAATGGATGTTTGCTTTTCTGAGAAAAATCACTAGTAATGATAGTAGGCACTTGATCGGCTGTTGCAACAATATGAGGGTTTTGTGTGAATGTCGGTGCAACAATAGAGGAGGTAAGTGGACTTGATGTTACAATGGACCGTGCTGAGCTTGCTCGCTTTTTAGGTGATGGAGAGATAGGAACGGGGGTTTTCTTTTTAGAGACAGTGGGTAGGTTGTCAATGATAGGTGTCACAATGAACCATGCTGACCTTGTTCTCTTTCTCGGTGATTCAGAGATAGGAGCAAGGGTTTTCTTTTTAGAGACAAGGGGTAGGTTTTCAATGATAGGTATTGCAGCCAAGTGTTGTGATGCATGTCTTGGTCAAATGGTTGGTTGTTCATCTGTTTTTTCGACCACAACTACAGGCTGTTGCAATGCAATTTCGTTGAGGCTTGTCTGGGTGGTGATAGGATGGCTTCGGGTTATGCATTTTCTTTTCTGAGTCATCTTACGGGCAGCGACAATTGGGGTTTGGACTGCTGTTGTAGTCAAGGGCAGAGGCTTAGGAAGAGGTCCATGGGTTGTGTTTTCAAGGACCGGTGCAATCATATCTGTATGTACAGAATGTGGCTAGTCTACTACAACAGGGAATGGGTTATTGGAAATTCCCATACCTCTGCGAATTAATAGGCTGATGAGTCTGCGATTAGAAATGCAGTTCTTGGGGTTCTTGGATTTTTTTACAAAATGAGCCATGTTATGAAATGAATGGAGGAGAAAATAAGAAATGTTTATGAATTTCTGATGTCGCAAATGTGATAATAAGATGAAATCAGAAAAATAAACAACTTGGTATCGACCTTCGCAGGTAATGTACCTTTTAATAAATTCTGTGACTTTTCCCCATGGCTCTGGTAAGGAATTGACATCTGCACCTCTACCTTTGGTCTAAACTTGCTCAGTTTTGACGAGGAAACCCTTCTGTGCATCCGAAAGATGTATTTTTATGTTAAACCATCGATCTCTTGTTCTTGGCAACCCTGTTAAAAAAACAATGATGTCTTTTGACACTAGAATCCTTACGCCTTTTCCCATTGAATACCCTTCGGTAATATTTTGACTAAACTCCAATACCTCGTCCTCATTAAACCCCTTCAACTTTTTAAAATACGATATCCAACTGGCTTGGAGAAATATTTGGTAGGCCTCTGTGTGTAGCAGCAAACTGTCCAGAGTTGCGGGTTCATATCTCACAGCGAATCCTCCCATGATGTTGCTTGAGAGTCTAACAGGCACTTAGGAGGAGAAACTATCACCTAAATTAGAGACGCAACAATCTCGAACGTGGTTTGGAGAAAGAATACAGTGTCTCAGTAAAAAGAAGTGTGGGTGGAAAGGTGGTGGAGGTGTGTATAAAATTAGGTATGGACGGCTAGATTTACGTTTCCCCCCCCCCTCCCCCAACTAAGTGGATTGGCTCTAGGTGCATCGATTTATGAAAACCGGTTAGTAAATAGGAAACCGTGCTTTTATATCTTCATTACTTTAACATGTAGGATTAATCATGTACCTCATATCTTATCGCACATAATGACCTGTCAAAGTAACCGCACTATCCAACCACCATCTGAGTTGTGTGAAATAGCTGACATGATGAAGGATCATGAGAGAAATGACAACTGGAGTAGAAATGGAGTCCTTATTGTAGTTAGCCAACTGGAAATCACCGGATGTGAAGTCAAGTCATTATGAAGCAGCACTTTCAGATAGAGAGCATCAGTATTGTCTAATCAATGGTGTCGTGGCATGGAAAGATTGGAGGGCTGGAGTAGTAGCATCGGAAAAAATGAGAAAAAGAAGGAGTGAAGTGGCAAGAAAGAATAATAGCAATTAGTGTATCAGCAGGTTCTTCATCAAAAATGGCAGAGGTAGGTGTAACATCATGGAAATCGACCAATTTAGTGAAAATGGGTGGAACATTATAGAAATTGGCCGAGCACTACATTACTTAGTTTCTAGGAAGTTTTTCAACTTCCATGAACTAATCGTTTGACTCATTTTTCACTACTCAACCTTGTTATTCATCAATCCACCTGCACACACATAACTGCCTGATATCTTTCAAAGATTTATTAGCATAGTAAAGAAAATAGAGAAATTTCAACTAAAAACAGAGAAATGCAAATTTTGTTGAGGTTATTTATATACAAGGTCTGAGCAAAAGAAGTCCTAAAGTTCAGAAGGGGAAGGAGCAAGCTCCTTTCCATTTAAGAATTGATAACCTGTATCAACTGTACATCTAGTTTTGAATTCTGCCTTAGACAGTGGACATTGATACAGACGCAAGCGATGACCATTTGCATGTAACTGTGTATTGGATCCATCAATAGTAATCAATCGGACTGTCCCATTGGGAAAAATGATGTCTACCTCATAAGGCCTTGACCATCGTGTACGCAGCTTACCTTGAAATTCTTTAAAGCGTGAATCATACAACAGAGCCCAATCTCCCTTCTGGAATAATTTCTTCTTGATGACTCGGTCATGCCATTTTGTTCTTTGTTGTTGAATCACTGTGGTTTGATGGATGACATCCAAATTCTTTTCATCAAGCTTGTTGAGCTGTTGCAGTCTGGATTTATGTGCCATAGTCAAGTTGAGGTTGACTACTGATGCAATTCTTAAGGTTTTGATTTCGAATTCAATGGGGAAAACAAGGATTTTTCCATATACCAGCTTGTAAGGAGAAAAACCAGTTGTGCTCCTCCAAGTAGTTTGGTAAGCCCATAGATCTTCATGCAATCTGTCAGAACAATCCCTATGATTCTCTCTCACTTTTTTAGTAAGAATGGCTTTGATAACTTTGTTGGTGCTTTCCACCTAGCCATTGCCTTGTGGATGGTATGGAGAAGCTATTCTATGTAAAACATGATATTTACTAATTAGAGCTTCAAATTTATACGATGTGAAAGGGGGTCCTCCATCAGTTACCAATTCTCTGGGAACACCAAACCTAACAAATATATATTCAAACAAGAATGCTAAGACAACTTATTCTGAGACTCTGATAAGTTCTTTTGCCTCCACCCACTTGGTCATGTAATCTATTGTTATTGGATAAATCCGTAGCTGCAGACACTAACCGATCTCCCTAGATCCACCTGGATCTAGAACAAAACAAGACAGAACATGTCGCTTTCCTTAAGTTTTAAGTATTGAATTTACTAACTAAAGAAGGATGAGTGACATACCATTTAAATGTCGCTTCCTCTCACCATCGCCATCCTAGATCCGTTCCAATGCTCATACAATGATGATCTTGCAAAAGAACGCAACCAACCAAAGTGACAGTAATAGCATAAACTCAATATAAACCTATGTATGTGATCAAGGAATCATACAATAAAACACAACAAGCTTTAAAGGAAAGAATCATATTACTGTATCATATTAAATGTGAAAGAGAGATTACAACCATGGCCTTGATGTCATAAGGTCCCTTCCAAATGTCTTTTGTTCCCCACACACATTGACTCCAAGAATTCTGAGAGCATAGATCTGATGATATTCACAATCTATCTTGACAAAGAAAATCTCAAAGCCACTCTAACCAAGCTAATAATTTCAAGCCAACCAAAGCTAACAATCTCAAGAACCAACAAAGCTAACCCAAGCTCACAAAAGCTAACTTTCTCCATGAGAATTCCTCTCCTTTTATAAGTTGAAGAGGATAAGGTGAGGAGGTTAGGATGATCCCACTAAATCATGAAAGCGAGTAATATCCAAACCATTCGGATGCCACTTCACCATAGAAGTTTCTCCTTCTAGAAGATTTGAGAAAACACTCATTTTTCCCACGTGCAGGCATTCTCTCACCCTAGCTATAGAGTAAGCTGTGAACACCTCGCACCCTAGCTATAGTGCAACCTGCGAGAATGAGTCATTCTCGCACCTTGCCTATATAGAAACCTGTGAACTTCCTTTTTTATAAGGTTTTTACCTAGGAAAATGCAACTTCTTTTCTTAGGAAAAGTTCTTCTCCCTTCTCTCTTCAGGAACTCAGGCCACTGACCCCTCTGAAGGTAACATATAGGTTTACATCATTAACGATCATAGGGATGATGAAAATAATGTGTAACATCTATACAGACCAATATATAGAATTTATGATTGGAAGGTGGGTGAATAGGTCCTACAAAATCCATGGCCCATCTCTCAAAAGGCTCTAACACTACCTAAGACTGGAGAGGCATCTCATCCCTGTGAGTTGCCTGACCCATGCATTGACAACTGTCACAAGCATGAACATACTTCTTGGCATCTTGAAATATGCTGGGCCAAAAATAGCCCATCCTTAAAATTTTATGCCTGGTCCTTTTATCAGCAAAATGACCCCCACCAGGGCCATCATGGCAAGATTTCTGCAGATCATAAACTTCATCATCCCTCACACATCTCCTGATTTCTTGGTCCAGGCCTGTGTAGAAGAGGTATCCTCCTATCCAACTATACCTAGAACTCTTTTGAATAATCTTCCTTCTTTCTCGAGGAGATAGATGTGGAGGTACCTTCCCTGCAACTAAATAATTAGCAATGTATGCATACCAAGGTGAGTGAGCAGATACTGCAAACAAATGTTCATCAGGAAAGGAATCATCTACAGGTGAATTATCATCATTTATATGTAATCTTGAGAGAAAATCAACAACCACATTTTCTTTTCCTGGTCTATCCACTATAGTGATGTCAAATTCTTGCAGTAGTAACAACCATCTTGTCACTCGGGCATTAGTAATAGGTTTATTCATTATATATTTAATGGTTGTATGATCATTATGAATAAATGCGGGATAACCAATTACATAATGCTTGAATTTATTGATTGCATAAACTACTGCCAAGAATTCTCTTTCAGTAATTGTGTAATTTAACTCAGCATGAGCCATGTTCTTATTGATATAGTAGATAATGTAGGGTTCTTTGTCCTCTTGTTTCCCTAGCATTGCACCAATTGCAGTGTCTGAGGCATCTGAAGAAATGTGAAAAGGCAGAGCCCAATTGGGCCCTCTCAAGATGGGAGTTGTGAACAATTTATGTTTAAGATCTGCAAAAGACAATTCACAGTTGTCATTCCAACGAAAGTCAACATCTTTTGTTAGTAGAAAAAACAATGGAGAGGCAAGTTTAGAGAAATTTTTAATGAATCTCCTGTAATACCCGGCGTGCCCTAAAAAAATTCTTACCTCTTTCTGAGTTGATGGAGTTGGAATGTCCAAAATTACCTGGATTTTGGCTGGATCTACCTAAATCCCTGCATAAGAGATGAAGTGTCCCAGCACTACCCCTTCGCGCATCATCATATGGCACTTTTATGTACTTAAAGAAAGATGAGACTGTCTACATCTTTTGAGCACTTTTTCCATATTAGACAAAGCTTCTTCGAAATCAGTACCATAAGGTGTAAATTCATCCATGAATATTTCCATACAGTCATTCACCATATCAGAGAAAATACCAATCACAGCTCTCTGGAAAGTGGTTGGTGCATTACACAAGCCAAATGGGAGAACCTTGTAGGAAAATGTACCCCAATGGATGGTAAAGGTGTTATTATCTTGGTCCTATGGGAAAATTTGTATCTAGTTATAGCCACTGAATCCATCTAGGAAAGATTTTTTTCTTTTTTTCCGGCTAGGTTGTCAAAAACCTGATCAATAAATGGCAGAGGGAAATGATCCTTCTACATGGCCTTATTTAGGGCTCTATAGTCCACACACACACTCCACTTACCATTATTTTTAGGAACAATAATCAATGGTGATACCCACTCGCGGTCTGATATAGGATAGATGAATCCGGCGTTGAGAAGTTTCTGAAGTTCTTCCTTAACAATTTCTTTAAGGTTTGGGTTCATCCTCCTTTGCGGTTGGAAAATGGGTCGACATTCTTCTTTGATGTATATATGGTGGGTGCATAGTTCAAATGGAATGCCTTTCATATCCATGTAATCCCAGGAAAATGCTTCTTTATGTACAGTTAGTAATTTCATCAATTGGCGAGTTTCGGCAGTGGAGATATCGGGATTGATGTTCAAGGTTTTTCCAGGTTCGACTTCCACAACGACGCTCTTAGAACTGACTCTAGGAAATAATTCAGTTGTTGTTGTTTCATCATCTTCTATTACAATGTTCATTGTTACAGTGACTGTTGTTACAGCTGAATCAATTTGATTGTCAGCGGTTTCTGAGAACATTTCCAAGTTCATTTCTTCCTGGGAAATAGGGTCAAAGACTCTGATCAATATGTTGTGTGTGTTTTGTGTAAAAACAGAGGGGTCACAAATAAAGCAATTGATTAACTCATCCTCCATCTCGTCTTTGAAACTCAGGGCCTTTCCTATAGTTAGCACAGGCAGAGAACTTCCATCCTCAGTGTCCATCCATAGAGAATTTTTAGGTTCTACACTGGGTGTAGCATGAGGATATAGGGTAAGTTTTTTTTTTGTCATAACCATCAGAGATGGTCATGGAACCAGATCTGCAACCAATGAAAGCATCCGTTGTAGCTAACCATGGTCATCCCAGAATTAGAGGATGGCCTCCCAGACGGGATTTGGGTTGCAAAATGACAAAATCAGTAGGATACTCCCATGAGTCCACTGAAATGACTAAATCATCGATTACTCCTTCTAGTCTGATGGTAGAGCAATCAACTAATTCTAGAACAGTAGGAGTAGGTCATATTTTTGTTCTGAGTTGCAGCAACTGCGTAGTTTCTATTGGCATGATGTTAATTGTTGCCCCTAAGTCAATTAGTACATGTGGAATATATGTCTGTCCAATTTTAACAGTTACTGTAGGGTTTCTTGGGTTGCCATATTTAATAGGTGGAGTTTTTCCTAACATCAACTTAGACAAATCCCCCACTACATGCACTATGAGGGGATCTTTAGGTTTTCTTCGAGGTTTTCTGATATATAGGTCCCTCACAGTCTTGGCATAAATAGGGACATCCCTTATCACTTCCAGTAGTGGAATATTAACGTGCAAATTTTTCAATTCTCCTAGGATATTGAATGGTAATTCCACAGGCTTGGTAATTTTCAGTCTTTCAGGGAATGGTGGGTCTGTTGATTCTATAATAGTGTTATAACCCTAATTTGCACCATACATGCTTACCTGGCATCAGGACATCTCAGATCCCTTCTTTGCCAAAGCACTGCTGAACAACTCTTTAAAAAACCTCTTTTATAAGGGCCCATGTGCCCTACTCCATTACTGCACGCGTGTACACGCTAGCTGACCTAAAACAACCTGTGTGGACCAACAAAAGCACGAAAAAAGGAAAGTTGTCAATGAAAGACACAACTTTGGGTGAGTTAACTGAAACTCCCGGCCATGCATGGCCGAGGGTTTGTCCAAATACCTAGCTTCTTCTAGCCTATAAAAGAAGGGTTAGGGGTCCCATTTGGAAGAGGAGAAATAGAGTAAAGAAACTCTGCCTAATTGCATATTCCCATTGTCCCAACCCTTTCGCCATCCTTGTGAAAGAAGAGATACAAAGAAAATAAGTTGGAGGACATTTGAAGAGGAGCCCAGGATCAGGATTCGCGGAGCAGTGGCCGGTCTCGACATTGTAAGTTGATTCATTAAAGTTAATAATAAAGAAATGCTTTTCTCGTCCCACTATATGAGTTCTTCATAGTTCAGTAAATATATGTTTGAATCGCTAACCCATTAGTCTATAGGTAAAATGCATGTGTAGTTTGTTGCTTGTTTTGTATGCAGGTCAGCCTTGGGAGGAGAACTGCTAACGAGCGATCAAGCATGAAGAAGGATCGACATCGAACATCCAGAACAAGGGATGTTGGTCTAACCATGTATTTGTTGAAAATAAATGGGGATTAAGTCTGGGATGAAAGTAGAAAGTAGTTTTCTTTTGGTCATATCTGCATGCATAAGATAACCCTATTTTCTAGTCCGTAAGGGGATTTCCCTCACAACAGAATTGGCGACCATACTGGGGAAGTCTCTAGGGTTCCTTGGAATTTTATATTTTTGGGTAGTTTTAAAAGACTGGTTTTCTGTCCTATTGTTTGAAGTTTCTGCAAATTCTAAGCTGACAGAGAGTCTGGTCTTCCGTACCAGCTATCTCTGATTTTTCTTGAGTGTGTTTTTTCGAGACCCACAGAGGTACACACAGCCTACATAAGGTCTGCACGCGTGTACCCGCTCCCTACTTTCTTACAGCCCGCGTGTTAACGCTAGCTGAAGAAGTAGCAGTAGCGTGTAGATTCCAAAAATTTTTGGAGGCAGTCATCCTCTTCCCTATCAGAATCATTCATTCTCAGGGGTTTTCTAGAACTCTTTCTAAGTCTTGGTTGTTTGCAGTCTCATCTCAGATTGGTTTGTTTTACAAATTTTTCCCTTACATTGTTTTCCTTTTTTCTGTTAAAGAAAGTGTCTAAGCCTTTAAGAGATCCTGGTTCTCAATATCAGAGGTCTCTTCCTGGTTTGGATTGTCTGTTTTTATTTTTTTTGAGAGTTTTAGAGATACACATGGCCTATATAAGGCCAGCACGTGTGTACACGCCCTCTGGCTCTACACAGCTTGCGTACACATTCTTGTTGTTGAATTGTCAGTAGCATGCTTGTGCAAGATAGTTTTTGTTTGAGGGTGAGGCATACATCTTTCCCTTGACAAGAGTTATACCTCTTAGGTTTTGAATCTTTGTCCTAGCAGACAGTTAGCTTAGGGTTGATCTTAGCCATATCTTTCTTTTTCATTTAAAAAGTTGTCATCAAAAAAATTTTCTTTAGGGATTTCAGACAAGTGTGAGAGTCCTTTTTTAAGTTGCTACTGTGTGATTTCTTGAAGTGATTCTTTGTGCTTTGAAATTAGGCCATAATTGTTTTTCTTGTTTTTTTACTTGTTGGTATTTTTCCTTTTTGCTTTATCATCATTTAAATAAATAAAAAATCTCTTTCATTTTCTTGTTTGGTTGAAAAGTGTGATTTTGCATTAGTAGCCAGGGAAAAATCTTTGTTTTCATAAGTTCTTGATAGTTTACTTAGACCGTAAGTAGTTAGTAGTGGAGCAAAATCCTTCTTTAAGTTTGCTGATTCAAAAGATCTTAGAAAAATAAAAAAAATAAATTTGAAAAGTTGTTGAAATTTTGCATTAAGTGAAGGTTTTTGTTTCCATCTTTTTATTCATTTTTACTTTTGTCTTTTAAACATCATCAGTTTCACTTTCATACCCCTTGACATAAGACAAGCCATAAAATTAACGCTAAATCTAAAATTTATTAGACTTTTATGTTTGTAGGGTTAACCAACTAGTTCAGGATTAGGGCATTCGATTAGGTTGGAGAGGAAACTCTTCAAGGCCATTAAAATCAAACATTGGAGTCTGAGTTAGGGAGTGTCCAAGTCCAGTATCATGAAAGTTATCCAGGACCCCCCTCTAACATAGGGGATAAACATGAGGTCGCGTGCGGAAAGGTAGCGGAGATAACCCCCCCAAAGATGGACCAATCGTAGTGGAGAACACATATAGAGGGCTTGTTTTGGGATTCCGTTGATTGCATTTTCCACGGGGCTTCATGGGTCTCGAATCCGTTCGAGGTCCTTAGTTGTCTTTCGGACCAATTTCTTTTGATACCCTTGACAATTTTTGGGCTCGATACCCTACTTATTGTGGTCTACCCGACTTTTGAATGTACCCGCCTGGTGACTGTTCGCGCGCTGGCAACCTAGTTGCCTATCTTTTTTAGGGACATACACAGGTGACTGCGGGGGTATACTGCAGTACCTAGGACAGACATCACTCCATGCTTTGTAGATTATACCCGGAGGGTGCTTCTGTTTTCGAGTTGCACTTGCACCGGTAAGTTGCTCTAGTGTTGGTTGTTGTAACTGAACTTCCAATTAATTTAGTGTTTTCTTGTCTTATCTTATAGGGACTTTTTTTAGTGTGTGTTACTTTTGAATGGTTAGACTACCCTAGAGTGTCTTTGATCTTCTCACACAGTGGAGGATCATGAGCTCCATTGGTCATGAAGGCTTCTTGGGCCTTGGACTGCCACCGATTAGATTGGAGCCACCCCCGCCACCACTAAGGCGAAAGCTAGACCAACAAGGGTCTTTTGAAGCGACCGGGTCACAAGAAATTGTGCCCGACCAACATCCAGAGGAATCGACCGTCTTAGACCTTGGAGTGTAAGATTTTGGTCTGGTTGAAACTTCCACCACTGATATTTCACCACCCACCATCATACCAATTCATCCTTATGAGTTCCAGACATTGTCACACACAACAATGGAAACAGATGTTGTTACTCCTTCTAGGAATTCTTCAATTCCCACTATGGTTGTCACCACAGGAGAGTTTCCACCTCCTAACCCACCATCACCGGTTCGAGCCACCATGGTCTCTATCGCCTTTACATCGCACAGTGGTCTGATCCCATCTTTGGTAGCGGCCACAACCCCTTTCACACCAAGTGCAACAGGCCCTTCGTTCTCATATGGGATGCCTAGTTCAGGTACAAGTCCTGTACTTTCCTACTCCACTTTACAGACTTTAGGTCTGGGGGCAGGGAGCTCTAACACTCCTCTGCAAGGTCACATGGGGGGCACTCCTGCTCCTTTTAATGCTTTTCGTTATGGGGAGGTCATATACCTCCTTCGTCCCCTTCACTTGGTGGCTCGCATTAGAAATCCGTCAGACAACCTACACACCATAGTTGATTTGGAGTGGGGAGTCAAGGACCACCTTCGCATAATATGCCGGTAGGTTTGACACTGTTTTCTTTGTTCGGTTCATTCGGTAACAACACCTTCTCGTCAACTACTTTCCCAACTAGGGGCAACCCCAATTTCAGACAATCTATTCCTATGCAGGGTACTATTCCTACACAGGGGGCACAACCAGGAACTTCTTTCGCATCAGGGCCTTGGAATTCTTGGCAGGGATCCCTTCCCTCATCAGGAATGCCGATATGAGGTAATTATTTTCATAATCAATGGAACCCCAGACAAAGAACTATGCCTATCCCCACGAGACTGACATGGAGCAATTCTTCCCAAAGTCCATCGAATGTAATGCATGCCCAAGCATTTATGTCCTATTTTGGAAATTCGCCGATGATGTCTCCTTACACGCAAAATCCATATGCTGGCCATGGCCATGGTTTCTACCAGAATCCGGGCCAACAACTCAACTTTTCCTGGAAACCTGGTGCCAGTCATACTCCAGGCCCCTTTTTCCCAGGTTATCACCAACAACCCAAACTACCCTTCCTGGAAAACTTGCATTTGCCAGACTTGACAAGGTTGTTGAATGACCCTATCTGTCACGATCCGCATTGGCCTCCTATGCCCACAAAGTTGCCTTCATACATCCCAAAGTTCGAAGCCAAGCCTAAAAAAGATCCAGGAGATCATGTGACTACCTTCCATCTTTGGTGCTCATCTAACTCGTTGAAAGATGACTCCGTACAATTGTGATTGTTTCAATGTACTCTCATTGGGAGTGTCAGGAAATGGTACATTGAGCTCGATCGCTCAAGATAATATTCCTTTGGTGAATTGGCCATGGCTTTCCTCAACCATTTCCAGTTACCTGTGAGATACGATGCCGCCATAGAATTGCTGGCCAATTTTTCACAGATAAAAGTAGACCATATCTATGATCACATCCGAGAATGGAGACACTGAAAGAGTTTAATTAAGGTACCAGTCCCACCAGCATTCCTTCTTGAGTGGTTTCTTAAGTCTTTGGTCCCACATTTTTCCAAGGACGTCGCGATGTCGGGAGTATTTTTTGAAGAAGACGCCATCATGAGAGCTCAACAACTTGAGCTCATATATTCTCAGTCTAGTTTATTATACGAGATCTTGCTAGATGCACCATGCACAATACTTGATAAAACCAGACAGAGAGCTGGACCGCATGCCAATGGTATTGTTGGTTCAGCACACACCAAGCCTGCTGAGAAACTAACGAATCCGTTGCAACAATTGTATATACAACACACAGTGGCCAACCAAACTACTGCTTTCGCTGCTCCCCCTACCAAAATGTCGGATGTACACACAGTGCAATTGACTAATCCAAAGGCCACCCAACAGCCTGAAGGAAAGAAAAACAATGAAAGAAGGGTAAGGTGGATAAGAAACCCATTGATAATGATGGTGGGGGAAATACTAAGAAATGAAAGGCGAGGTATCCATGCAACCTGTGCGTGGAAGACCACCCAACCTGCCTTTGTCCCCGGCTTGCAGAGGCCCAAAATTTTGTGACACAGCAATAGCCTGTTGTGTTAACCAATCCATTCCAACATGGAAAAAATCTAACACAGGCCTCTACAAGCACGAAGGGGGGCAGCCAAGGACCCTCTCCACCTGCGAACAACCCCACATCCATGAACGTATATATGGTGAAGAGTGATGTTTTTATATCAACTAGAGTGCATGACTATAGTAAACCAGGCACTTCCGAGAAGGGTAAAGAATATGAACTCCCATCTCTTCCTCTACAGATTGAGAAGACATTGGGTGAAACAATGACACGCATTCCCAAAGGTTCTTTAAAAAAATCTTCTCATAACCCAAACGCAAGGGCTACCCGGAACTACTCTGTGGTGGAAGATTTATCACAAACCCCTTGTGCGATGTCTACTTTGGAAGTCCTCCAAAGCTGCCCTTCCCAGAGGAAAGCCTTGTTAACTGCTTTGGGATCTACTGAGACTTGTAATCTGGGTACAATCATGCTAGATACAACTGACTTAAAACCTCATCTGCCTTACCACGTAGCATTTCATATAGTAGTGGCTTATCCCACGAAAACTTTTACTCGAAATATCTTCCGCACAGTGGTTGATGAGGGTGCCTCAACATGCGTTATGTCATTGTCATGTTGGAAGGCCATTGACTAGCCTATTTTGTCTCTGTCACCTACTCTGCTCACCGCTTTCGATGGTCATTCATTCCGACCACATGGTATCCTTCCTTCTTTCCCTGTTCATTTAGGAGGGAAGACCGTGTGTGTTGAGGTAGAAGTAGTCGACGCCCCCCTAGACTATAATCTCTTGTTAGGAAGGAGTTGGAATTATTCCATGCAAGCTGTGGTTGCTACAGTTTTCCGAGTCTTGTTGTTTCCACACGAGGGTTGGATTGTGACCATTGATCAATTGCATTTCTCTAGAACTGACCCTGCATTGGGGGCATCCATGGTCCCGATGATTGATAATCCTCAACCAGGTGTAGTCAACATAGGGTTTGGTTTGTGCCCATCTTTGATGGGTACCTTCGATTACCTACCCCCTCAAGGGGATATCAAGTTTATATCAAATCACCATAAGGTTGAGATTTTTCAAGTTTTTTCATTCCACACGACTTACTTCGATGATCCGTGGATACTTCCTTCCCCATTGACCATGATGGATGGGACAGGGCACTCAGGAATGTCTATGTCCTTGTATGCAACTGAAGTAACGTACTCTTTAGTCCAGCAAGCTTCAGCCCACACTGATCCAACTCCTGCACAAGATTTCAATCCACTTCTAGAGCATGTTTGGGCTCAAGGTTCTATCGCTACCACCTATTCATTAGACTTAGTCTTGCCCTCTGACGAAGCAGTAATCAAAGCAATGACTAGTCTAGAAAAACCTTGGGAAGATCTTCATCACAGATCATACTTCCTCCCAGAGTTAAGCCGAATTGAAGTAGGATAATTCACTGTGACTATGATGGGAGATTGGTCTTGTCCTATTAATCTCTTAGCTACCCACGAAGCTTATGCTGAGGGTAATATGGAAACCATTGTTGAAACCATACCGATCAATATCTCCCAAAACCCTAGTGTCATGGAGAATGTTTTTGTTGGAGATGACTGCTCCCCTGGAGAGATTCAACTCTATACCAATCCTTTTAAAGAATTCTGTGATGTTTTTGCTTGGTCTTATGAGGAAATGCCAGGCATCGATCCCAAAATAGTCAAACATGAAATCACAACTTATCCTGATGCCAAGCCTATTCGACAGAAGCTTCATCCAATTAATCCTAAGAAAGAAAAAACCATTAAGGTTGAGGTTGATAAATTGCTAAAGGCAGGTTTTATCTATCCTATCCATTTGACCCAATCGGTGTCAAATCCTATGCCGGTCAATAAAAAACAAGGGACGATTCGTGTATGTACCGACTTCCGTGATTTGAACAAGGCATGTCCCAAAGATAATTTTCCAACACCATTCATCGACCAGATCATTGATGAATGTGCTGGTTGCGAGGCCTTTTCTTTCATGGATGGTTTTTTGGGATATAATCAAATACGAATCAAACCTGAAGACCAACACAAAATGACATTCATTTTTCCTTGGGGTACATTCGCGTATCGTAAGATGCCTTTTGGTCTTAAAAATGATGGAGAAACCTTTCAGCGGGCCATGTATTTTTCTTTCCACGACCTCAAGCATATATTCAAGTCTTATTTAGATGATTTAGCATCTCTATCTCAACAGAGAACGAATCATCCCACACACTTCCGACTTATCTTCTAACATTGTCTCTACTTTCAGATTCGCTTGAATCCAAACAAGTGCAGATTCTGCATCACGTCAGGTCGTTTGTTAGGTTTCATCGTATCAACAACAGGGGTCATGGTTCATCCTCTCAAGGTGGAGGCAATAATTCAGTTTCCCCCCCCACGCACAATCCTTGAACTTCAGAGTCTACAAGGCAAGGTGAACTTTTTACTACACTTCATCGCCAACTATGCCGATATCACCAAGGGCTTTATGCGCTTACTGAAGAAAGATATTCCCTTTTATTGGGACGATGCTTCTCAACACTCTTTCGACACATTGAAACATGCCCTCACAACTTCCTCTCTACTACGACCACCTAACTATAACAAAGAGTTCTTATTATATCTGGCTACAACAGAGTCAACCATTGGCATGGTTTTAGTTCAGAAAGATGACTTGTTCTCCTAATATGTGATCTATTACCCGAGTCGAGGCCTCGTAGGACCGGAACTCAATTATTCTCATATCAAAAAACTTGCGTTGGCAGCAGTTCATGCTATTCAACGGTTCCGTCATTATGTTATGTTTCACAAGACCACTGCCATTGTTGTCGTGAATCCATTCCAGTACATGTTGACACGATGGGTAATAGGCGAAAAAATCAGTAGATGGATAGTCATCCTCCAGGAGTTTAACTTAGACTTTGTTTCAGCAAAGTCCAAAAAGTCACTAGTCTTCGCAAAACTTATTTCGGAACTTCCGGCTAAGTCAGGTGATGTTGTGCATGAGGAATCGCCTATCAGGGGAGATATGTTTTTTATTACATCTTCAGACCCCTGGTACAGAGATATACTTATCTATCTCCAGACTTTGAAGTGCCCCACCTCTGCTTCTCATGATGAGCATCAACGTATATGCCATCAGGCTAAGAATTATCTCATACTCGATGATACGTTGTATCGGAGAGGGGTAGACTGCATCCTGCATCGATATCTTACTCACGAGGAAGTGATTATTGTGCTTAACGATTGCCATACCAAATCATGTGGAGGTCATCTGTCTGGGTTGGAAACAATCCAAAATATTCTCCAAGCAGGTTACTTCTAGCTGACACTAATCAAAGATTGTATCGAATCAGTCAAGAAGTGCCACCCGTGCCAAATATTCTCTTGGAAGATGAGGGCACATCCCGCTCCCATGTTTCTTGTCATCATAGTTGGTCCCTTCACCAAGTGGGGGATTGATTACACTACATGCAACCCTCCTTCAGTAAGGGGGCACTACTATATCATCGTAGCTGTAGACTACTTCACAAAGTGGGTTGAAGTTATGCCAACGTTTAAAGATGATGGAGAGACTGCAGCTCTCTTTTTATTTAACCAGATAATAGCAAGGTTCGACGTCCCGAGGGAGATTGTCACTTACCATGGCAGTCACTTTCAGAACCAAATGATGATCGAGTTCAAATTCAAGCTTGGGTTACAGAAAGAACATTCATCACCCTACTACCCCCAAGAAAATGGGCAGGTGGAAGCTATAAACAAAACTCTTAAAACCATTCTACACGAACGATCAACTCAGTCAAGTCAAATTGTCATTTGATGTTATACTCAACATTATGGGCTTACCAAACATCTGTTAATACTGCAACTAGTTTCTCACCTTTTCAACTCATTTACAGGCTGGAGGCAGTCTTGCCTATCGAATGTCAAATCCCGTCTCTAAAGTTGGCAGTATAGTTATTGTCAGACACTTCTCCACTTGAAGAATGGTTAGTATACCTTGAGCAGCTCAATGAGCAGTGCATGATGCGGCCATGGCCAACGAGGCTCATAAACATAAGGTCAAGTGTCAGTATGATAGCTCCATTCATCCTTGGATTTTCTCTGAAGGAAACCTTGTCCTAGTCTATGACCAAGATAAGGACCCCCTGGGGGCAGGAAAATTCAAACCCATGTGGTTCGAACCCTTCATCATAAAAGAAGTTTTGAAAAAGGGTGCTTATTGTCTAGTTGATTTTGAAGGGAATGCTTTGGCGAAGCCTCGAAATGGGCTCTACCTCAAGAAGTATTACTCATAGGCAGGTCACTGTGGGTAACTTTTTATAACATATGTATAGTCTTTGTACTATTACTTTTTAGTTTCTTTTAGTATTATGGACGTGTCGTTGATATTATCTTTCATCACCGTGGTAGATGTCAAGTGATTTCGAGGTGTTCGTTGGGTATGCATATGGTGCTCGTCAGCACACTCGGAGGCTTGCATCCACAACTTGGGTAATCTTTACACCTCAAGGACAGTTATTATCTTCTAGAGGTATATTCTTAGGTGTTTTATTGGACTAATCGGTAGGTGTGGACACTAACAGATCTCCCTAGATCCACCTGGATCTAGAACAAAACAGGATAGGACATGACTCTTTCCCTAAGTTATGACCATTGAATTAGCTAGTAGAGAGGAACAAGTGACATACCTTTGTACCGCTTCCTAGGGTATCTGTTTCTCCTTCTTCGCTCCGGTGCTCTCGTGAGGTCAAGACCAAGACAACACAAACCAACCAAAGTGAAGATAGCAAAATATATTCAATCGTCAACTTATGTGTATGATCAAGGAAGTACACAATAAAGTAAGAATGACTTTATGGGAAAAGGACATGCCCCTGTATCATATTAATCGAAAGTAGAAGATACAACTTGATCGCCTTGATGTCACAAGCTTCCTTTCGATGACTATTGGTTCCAACATACACACTTGCTCGATCCTTGCATGAAGAAGATCCAATTCCTCTTAATAGACTTACTAGAGTCTCCAAGCTCTTGTTCAAGATGGGTTCTTCACACAATTCCTTCACCAATTCTCTAATTAATCTTGCTTAACCTTTTCCATGAGAATCCCATCAATATATAGGAGAGGATGAGATGGTTACCTGGATGAGAATGATCCCACCAAATCAGGGAAACCAGTAACATGATAACCATTCGAATACCAACCCATTCTCTAGAAGATTCCCTTCTAGAACCATCGAGACTTCATCTTTTTCCAAGCTTGAGAACAAGTTCGCACCCTAGATATATATCACAGTGCGAGAATTTCACACCCTAGATGAAGGAAGCCTGCGAGAATGGGTCATTCTCACACCCTAGGATATAAGCAACCTAAGAACTCTCTTCAAAAATATGTTTTATGGGAAGAGATGAATGTCACTTTTCTCAAGAGAAAGTTCTTATTGGGAGCCTGAGTACACCATCATCAATACACCATCAAGATGACCAAAATCATGGGTAACAAGGTGACACCACAAATAATGTCGCCGAGTATAGTGCAGTTATTGAGTTGCTTCGTGACGCTTTGTCATTGGGTATCTCTCATCTCTGGGTCTATCTCGACACTCAACTATTTGTGTCTCAGTTAAACAAAGTATATCGGGTTCATGATCCAACTTTACACCAACAATTCCTTAGGGTACATCTCTTAGAACAAAACTTTGATTATATTACATATTTTCATGTTCCTAAGAGATTAAACCAAGTTACAGATACTCTAGCTAATAAAATTTTAGATTGGAATCTTGGACACATATGAAAGAACATTCACATAAACATGTAAATACATTTTTTGCACACAAGATCCATAAGACACAAAAGACGAAAAAAACCATATATAATATCATAAAGTAACCAGAGTACACTGATGGACGCAAGTGCCTCAAAAATAGGACCAATAACGAGTCACAAGACTTATGCCCTCAAAAAATATATACAAGTAGTGCTTGTGGCACGTAAAAATGTCTAGCTAAAGTCAAGGCCTATGGGCCCTGTTATATTGATCCATAGTGTTGGCTAAATGTCGAAACAACCGGACCCATATCCATGGAGCCCCCACTACATGAGGCTGCATCGATGGTGGCAGGTCCTCAATCTCTACCATCTGGACCATGCGAGTGAGTGCAGTAAAGTTCCGCTCGACTCGTCTCAATACCCTCTCAGCTTCCCCGGCTGGAAGATCTCCTGCTATTGCTGGTCCCCCTACAGCGGCAGGTGCAGCCCTTGGCGGAGGATGTCGTCTGTTCCTCGCATATTCAGTCGATCGTATTGGTCCCACATCTTCACACAACGAACACATATCCATCAAATACTCTAGTATATATAAAAAAATGATATATATAACGAAAACAACATAAAAATTACATATGTTTAAACACAAAAAAACTACAAAGGTGGAGACTTACCCATCTCCCCTTGCTCCTCACCAGGAGGTACTGGTATCTTAGGATCTCTCGAGAAATCAATCCCGGCATAGGGGTAATCTTCTATAACCGGGATCTGTCGTGACAACCACGTGAAGAAGTCATCATTGAAGAACTCATTAGTCCTTTCACCACCTTGTCAAGGCAATAATACTTCCCATCTACACAGAGTAGGAAGAGAGGCCTGATGTCCTCGTACCACTACTCAAGGACTAAAAATCAGAACTCTCTCAAAAAAGAACGAACACAGAATGGTCCCGAACCCGAAGTTCCTATGTGTCCGCAAATGACAATATGTCAACTGCCTTTTCATACACTCAAGAAATGTGGTACTCCAATCAAAAACTTGTGCATTTAAGCACTGGACTTCACAGTTCATTTGTGCACGGGACTCCTGATGTAGAGCCACAGAACCAATAATTCGCCCAATAAGAAATACTATCGCCTGTAGCGATAAGTCAGTGATCATGCTTATGGTCACCTATGTGCTTGAGCGGTCTGCATCATCTGCACAATATATACCTATCAATTCCACTATGTTATGCGGCCCCGAAGAAAAATTATGGAAGTTGACTGGTTCCCCTCTCCTAGAGAGGCCAGTCAAAAAGTAAATGTCCTCAACTGTGGGCACCAGTGACTGCCCCTCTAACATGAATGCCTTTGCATCCGGATGCCAGTAATCAATCAAAGCATTCAGTGGCCTAGGTTGTGCCCGCATAAAAGGACATAGGAAAAACTTGAGTAACCGACATTGCATCAAAGTCGCCACAACATTGGGGTCTTCCCCGACCAACTCACTCACCTCTTCATACTCTCTTTCTCTCCAGTGGACATACATCCTGCAAAACACCAAGGTTCAGGAGAGTTAACCCTTGATTTTTAATCCTTTTTCATTCAATAAGGGGGTCCACATGTGCTATAATAGTGACAGTCGCATGTATACATGTGTAGAGTTTACTCTGCCCAAATGTACATGTGTCCTGTCCTGAGACAGCCCACGTGGATCTAGGGCTGACCTTTTAAAGGTCTACGCCCCCCTAAAAAAATAAACCCAATGAAAAAATAAAGACTAAAAATGAAAGATAAGAGAGTTTGTACTTACTTGGTCCAGACAGAAGTTTGTTTCGTCCACTGTAGCTCCTGGAATCATCGCTTTTGACAAAGGGGGTCTTTTGCCTCCAGAGTCAATTTCCAAAACAACGATGGTGATAATGAGCTGCCAACTTCTATTTATAGACTTTTTGGCCTCTTTTTGTCACTTTTTTGGCCTCCCTTATCATTTTCTTTATACCAAAAACCATTTAGAGTGATTCAGGAGTTGCATAGGAGGGATATGATCGGGTATTGGGACAATTTTTTGGAGTTTTGAGTAATTTTAGACGGTCTGTGGAAAAATTTTCTGAGGATCAACTTGAGCATATAGGTTAGGTTTGTACCCTAACTTTTGTATCTCATTGTCTTTTTCCTTTGCCATAGGATCGATCCCATCAGGTTGTGACACAGAACCATCATATATGCTTTAGAAGTGTCGCAACTTGGTGGTAGAGCTTACCGAAACATGGATTCCCTAGGTAGATCCTGGTTGCATTATGGTATCCATGCTATCTCTAAAACACTATAGGCTCGGGAGTCCTTGTAGTTTTTCTTGAATACGAGTTTGAGCCTCATTTGCATGATTCTTTTTCACTCTTGACCTCACCCTCAGGACTCCCAAAAAATAACGGGCCTTCTTTTGAGCCCTTTTCGAACCCTCTAAACATGAAAATATTGTCGAGCGATCTTGTGGCCTTTCACGCTTGTTAAAATGAAATTTGAATTCACGTCTGTCTGATGGTAGTTTACCCCTTTTTCGGTCTGGAAGGTCAACTGTACGAACAAAGGTATACTCTATGGAACTTCCGTTCTTTAGAAGAGTACTCTCAGGTATAATTTTACCCATTTTTTGGGCCTGAGGGACTAAACTTATGAAAAAGGAACCCCCACTGAGTCCATAGTTAAGCTCTTTTCAGACTCCCTAAAATTGAAAAGATCATCGAGTGACCTTATTCTTTCACACTCATTAAATTGGTATAGAATAACATTCTTGATGGAGTCCATAGTTAAGCTTTTTTCAGACTCCTTAAAAATGAAAAAATGGCCGAGTGATCTTGTCCTTATCACACTCGTTAAAATGGTTTTTGAATAGACGTCTTGTCGGTGCTAGTTTACCCCTTTTTCGAACCGACTAGACTACTTTCAAAAAAGGTACCCCAATGGAGTCTCCTTTTATGTTTTTTCAGACTCTCTAAGTATGAAAAACCACTGAGCTTACCTTCTCTGGGCTCGTTAAACTTACATCGAAGGACGTTACCATTGTGTGTTCTGTTAACCACGTTTGCATATCTTATACGCAAGCCTTGTAACAGTTTGCTTCTGTGTTTTAACACCCTTGCCCCCCGGAGGATTTTTCCCGAGTGTCATTATTTTGAACATCATTCTTGTCCTTGTGCCTTGAACTTGTATGTTTGTCACACTCGTTCCTCCATTGTAACGTAACATTCCTTTATTCTTTTTTCCAAATTTATTGAAAAAGGCAAAAAAAATCAAATATACCCCAAAAGAGAGGAAGGGAAAAGTATTTTCTTTATTGGCAGCATAATGAGTCGCCCTTGGATAAAGCACATCTATATGTTTGTTCATAAAACTATGGGATGTAATATGATCTTAGGAATTTGTTCTCGCTACATAGAGTTGTGTCCTCCTCCGTTTGGTTATTCTTCCAAACATATGGAGAGTTTGCATTGCCTCCTGCTTCATAGACTTATGATTAATGCCATGCTACCTAAGTCTCATCCTTTTTCGTTCTGTTGTCCAAGGGAAGTTTCTACCAAGCCTGAGTTGGCCCCTCTACATTTTGTCTCTTGCCCTCATACCCGGCCATCCTGAATGTCCAATCAAGTCCTTGTTCGAAATCAATGAAGCCTTTAGTCTGATCATCAAGAATATCTAATCCATGACCGATGAGATATCGAAGACCTCTGGGTAGTGAATTCGTACACTCATATTACACTCCTACCTTGAGTTTTGAATATTTTTAAGTTGTTTCTCAAGCTTTGAAGATCTCATCTCCAGCCATCAGGCCGTATCAGCTTCTAGAAGATGGATACTCTATATCTAGATCTTTTTGGTTTCGAGATGTAGCTCCGCTGTGTATTTTTCACGGCTACACTTTATATAGTTATTTGACATGGATCTACAGTGTATTTTATTGGTAGCCATGAGTCAATTTTATCCCGAGCATGGGTATGCCCACCTCAGTGAGACATTTTTTATTTTGCAGATGGTGCCTCCCGGTTCCTGGTCCCTGGGCTCACTTGTTCGGCACATCAGTAAAGATTGGTAATGTATTTCGGCCATCAGATGCTCTTATGACCTCACACATTAGGGGGCATCTGTTATAACCCTAATTTTCACCATACATGCTTACCTGGCATCAGGCCATCTCAGATCCCTTCTTTGCCAAAGCACTATTGAACAACTCTTTAAAAAACCTCTTTTATAAGGGCCCATGCACCCTACTTCATTACTGCACACATGTAAATGCTAGCTGACCTAAAACAACCCATGTGGACTGACAAAAGCATGAAAAAAGGAAAGTTGTCGATGGAACAAAGAACTTTGGGTGAGTTAACTAAAACACCCAGCCATGCATGGCCGAGGGTTTGTCCAAATACCTAGATTCTTCTAGCCTATAAAATAAGGGTTAGGGGTCCCATTTGGAAGAGGAGAAATAGAGTAAAGAAAATTTTCCCAATTGCATATTCCCATTGTCCCAACCCTTTAGCCATCCTTGTGCAAGAAGAGATACAAAGAAAAGAAGTTGGAGGACATTTGAAGAGGAGCCCAAGATCAGGATTTGCAGAGCAGTGGCTGGTCTTGACATTGTAAGTTGATTCATTAAAGTTAATAATAAAGAAATGATTTTCCCGTCCCACTATATGAGTTCTTCATAGTTCAATAAATATATGTTTGAATCTCTAACCCGTTAGTCTATAGGTAAAATACATGTGTAGTTTCTTGCTTGTTTTGTATGCAGGTCAGCCTTGGGATGAGAACTACTAACGATCGATCAAGCATGAAGAAGGATCGACATCGAACATCCAGAACAAGGTATGTTGGTCTAACCATGTATTTGTTGAAAAGAAATGGGGATTAAGTCTGGGATGAAAGTAGAAAGTAGTTTTATTTTGGTCATATCTACATGCATAAGATAACCCTATTTGCTAGTCTGTAAGGGGATTTCCCGCACAAAAAATAGGTTGGTAAATTTCTTTTTTATCAGTAGATGGTCTCTCCCCTGATTCCTTATCTGATTCTGAAGATGGTGCATCTTCAATTATTGGCTCAACTATTCTCCCTGATCTTAATTTTATTTCATCACAAGGCATAGGAGTAATAGATAAGGCTGGCACATTATGTATGTCTATGTTTTGAATGGCCTTATTATTTGGGTTTGGATTAGGTTTCAAAGGCATCTGAGGTCGTAAGGGAGGATTTTTTGGTGAGGCATTGGGAGGCAATTGCAGCTGTTTCTGCTGGTACGGGGGTTGGAACTGTTGTTGATAGGGGTTCGATTGGTGATGTCTCTGATAACTGAGTTGTTGTTGAGGGCCTCTCCCGTATGGGTTCCTTGCCCATAGTGATTATGTTTTTGGGGCATAGGTCACCATGCATTCGGATCCTGATAAGAGGGTGGCATTTGATTTGGAGGGGCGACATTCGTTTGGCCATATGGTAACTGATTGTTCCAATAATTAAATGTTGGAGGAGAGAATTGAGAGTTCATAC
The DNA here is from genome assembly GCA_009831015.1 of Picea engelmannii. NCBI lineage: Eukaryota > Viridiplantae > Streptophyta > Pinopsida > Pinales > Pinaceae > Picea > Picea engelmannii. Next base: position 22,074 of record ML783947.1, on the reverse strand, counting down.
CTTGACCTCTTGGCTACCATTGTATTCTTTATGTTATTAGATAGACAACCTCTGCTTCCTCATTAGTTTCCTTAATTGATTCTTTTACACCTGGTAGAGAGGGACATTGTTCAGTGGCATGGTCTAATTCACAAATAAGGCATACCTAGACACTGTTCAGTGGGCATTCCCTTGGTGGATGTTTCTTTCTGCAATTCAGACAGAAAATGCACAATGATTGCTCTGATTCTGCTTGTTTATGTTTGACCTGCAAAGTATCCATTTGCGAGGCAAAAGAGTTAATCATCTCTGTTTTGAAATTTTCTAATAGATTACCTATTTATGCTCTTGTTGCTCCTCCATTGGTTGATTTATGTACCCTTGAAAAAGTTGTATCCTTGGTAGCTGACTTATTCCTTGTAGATCCTTGAGAACATCTTTTGCATAAATCTACAATGTCCTCATAGGATTCCTTAGATATATCTCCCTTCCCAAGCATATTCAACATATCTAAACAATCTTCTCTAAATCCTTTTAGCAAAATGGTTTTCAGAATGTCCTTACTCACATCCAGATGTCTAGACCTTTGTAGATTATATTGGAGTCGCTCCAGAAAGTCTTCAAGGGTATCGTCTTCCTTCTGTGACATATTGAATAGTTCCTCTCTTTGTTCCCTTGTTCGATAGTAGTCTTGGTATTTGTTCAGGAAAAGCTGCCTCATTTGTACCCATGTTGAAATGTTTTCTCCTCCAAGGCTCATGAACCATCTTAACGCATTACCCTTTAATGTAGCTGGAAACGGTTTAAGCTTCTGCGTAGTGGTAGTGTAGTCATAGATTCTACACAAAATGTCAAATTCAAATAGAAACTCATCTGGATCTTCAGTAGATAATCCATGAAAATTTGGGAGAGCTGAGAGAGGTATGTTTTTCATAGGAGCCATCCCTTGTGTGGGAATATCATAAATAGGAAAAACCAGTGTAGAGATAGTATTTTCATTGTTTACCTGATCCTCGTTGTTCTGTGGATTCTCTTGGTGGAGTTCTTCTTCATTATCCCCTTGATTCTCCATATGTGCTCTTTCTCTCCAAACAACGTCCCACTCTTCTTTAGTGACTATCCGATCATTGATCTGATAAACAGATTCTTCTAGATTTTCCCTGTTCCAGGCTATACTTCCTTGATCTTCAATGTTCTCTAGTGTTGCTTGCTGATTTTTTGGTGACAAATCTTCAGCTTCAGCCCTTGATGAGAGCGATGTTTCGAGAAGGGGTATTTCTGCTAATTGCGGATCACGTCTTCTTGGAGGATTTGCAGGGCGAAAAATTGATCCTGAAGAAGAATCTTCTCTGGATATAATCTCATCAACAATGGGTTATCTTCCCAGTATGTTAGGATTTCTTCCTCTACATTCTCTGGTACCTGTAAGGTTAGTATTTTGGGAGATTTGTTCTTGCATTTCGTGATACATGCAGACTATTCATTCCTAAGAAAGAAAACTAATGTGCTTACCAAACTCTATAATTATCTTCCCCGACAACGACGCCAAAATGTTGGGCACTTTAATTGCCTAATTGAATAGAAATTCAAAGTGTTCAATATAAATTGTCAACCCAAGGAAGTCTAATATTTCAAGATAATTGTGCACAGTCTATGCTAGATTATGAAAGCATCTCTAATCTAATTATAGTAGGGAAGTTAAAAAAAAAAAAAAAACATTATCACTAACAAAGTTGTGCTGATACAACTGGAGTTCTACATATTTGAATTCATAATTGCAATCTAAACCGATGAATGTATAAAAATCCTGGATTGCCTACTCTAATCTAACTTTCTAATTTACTTTTGCAGGAAGAAGTTCTATACTATTTGCAGAAAGGAAATCTACTTATTGCAAGAAAGTACTTCACACTTTTATTTCTCGAAAACAAGATTTTAACCTAATGCAGAAAAAGGGAAAGCAGTTCTCCAACAATGTTCAACAATCGACTTGTAATTCTCATGAGACAATTTTATGCGCATCTAACAAGAAGGAACTAAACTGTAACATCAATTGTATTCTAGAAATGTCTAATAGTTAAATCATTCATATTTAAAACAACTAATCTAGAATTCAAAATTAAGGGGAATCGATGAGGAAGGTGGGCCCTTTCCTTCTCATTGAATCCACTCAAAGAAATAGGTTACAGTCTGCTAAAGGAATTCAATCCACTCTTTCATTCAATTTCCAAAAATGTCTGTGTACAATAAGCATTACTTTTCTTTCTCCAGTAAAAACTTCCCCCAGTCATTACCAAAGATTTGGTATTTAAAGTCAAAGTCATTCAGTAGAACATAATTAGAATAGTCTTGAGAATCCCCAATTCTCAAGCTGTTCGTTTGATATCATTAATACAAAATATAGAACTATCCTTGATCAACATCATGTGCCAACATATATAATCAATAGGTGTTGCAGCAGTCGTATAACAATAGGACTGGTGGCGTCTATTGTAACAACTTCCAGGATTGACGACATCCATTGCAGTAGTCATGTAACAACTTCCAAGATTGGTGCATAGCTATAATAATAGCGAGTTTCTCAAAGTGGACTGTTCTAAGAATTTTGATCATTAGTTAAATCATTTCATGGGTAAAATATGTGAATGTTACCAATCAAACATGCTAAGTAAATGAAAATATAAAAGCGAGATGAATAGTTCATACCTTGGGAAAAAGGGTCTTAGTACTCATTAAAATAGTCATTTAGCTTAGGAATGAGAAGGTTGAATGGGAAAAAGATGTAGTGAAAAAGGGACATTTCTGGGTCCTAACATTACCCTCCCCCCAAATTCCACACATACACTATATCTCCATTCCCCTCTCTCCGCACCTCTCTCTCTTTACCTCTCTCCCCATCCCTTTCCATAAATTTCTCCCTCTATCTATCTCTCTCACAACCTCTCTCTCTCTCTCTCTATTGTTTGATCTCTCCCCCCTTTCCCATCTCATTGTCTCTCCTTTTTTCCCTCTATCTCTCTCCCCTACTCTCCACCCTCTATATATCTTTACCTCTCCCTCCCTCCTTCTCTCTCTCTAGACCCTCGCCCTCTCTCTCTTCTTGTATCTAACCCTATCTCCCACTTACTTATTATCGCCTACCTCTCTCTCCCCTCTCTCACTCTCCCTCTCCCCCTCTACCACTCTCTTCCTCTCTCTCTCTC
>ML783947.1:8615-18792 GCA_009831015.1 Picea engelmannii | reverse complement strand
GGTGGATACATTTCATGGATGATATCTTTTGGTAGATTGTTGATTTACAAGGTTGATGTACATGGGTGTGGTGCATGGTGGGAACATTTTGGTACATGATGCATTTGGTGGATATATTGTTCAAGATTCTCTATTTCATTGTTGACATATATTTTATTTCATGATGTATGGTATGGCACAAGTTTGATGCATGACCAGGTCCAAGGATCATCATATGGTAGCATATTGTTCATCTTGCAGAGAAGATAGGGGGAGTCATTCTTCTTCCCATGATTCTAGGAGGAGATATTTATCAGATGCATACCTAGAAAAGAACCCTATATTTGAAGAAAGAGAACAGAGGCATAAATCTAGGAGGAGCGATGGTCACAGGGGGAGTATGTTTGATGTATTTTCAGCATTACGTCGTATTGATATCCCTTGTTCAAAAGGGGAGAGATTATATAGCAGAAACAAGACAGTGGGAGCAAACCCAAGACGAGAATGGCCCTTTGCCATTGATGTCAAAGGGGGAGAGATAATCACATTGATGTGATTGATGTCTATTGATGGGAGATATTGATGTGGAGAGATAGTCACATTGACTATTGATGAAGAGCATGCCTTGTCTACATGTTGACATCAATAATTGGTAATTGGAGTTGACAACAATGTTGGTATTGCCATCAATGCCAAAGGGGGATATTGTTGGATCATTTTGTCATTGATGACAATGGTTTGATTATTTGGGATATTGTTGGATCATATGTCATTGATGTAAATGGTTTGGTTTGAGTGATGTCATTGATTGATATCAAGTAATTGATTGATTGATGATTGATGAACAATGAATATGCCTTGATGAGAATGATAGATGTCCAAGTGGAAACCAATTGATAAAGATGGATCATTGATATGATTCCCTTGATGAGAATGATATATGTCCAAGTGGAAACCAATTGATAAATATGGATCATTGATATGATGCATTGATGAAAATGGATCAATGAGTTGTCATTGATACATGATGCATAGTTTATATATATGATGTTGTGATGAATTGATGCAAAGATGAATCATTATTGTCTTATCATGGTTGATAATGTGCACAAATGGATGGACTCCAAAGTGGTCCCCTTATGGTGAAAGCCCTCATGGGAAGATGCTTTATGGATTGAGTTATCCTAGAAGAATTGTTGGAGGACCCATGCTTGCATGTGGAATAATGAGATGAAGATCAATGAAGTTGTTGGTGAAAATATCCTAGATGGATAGTGCTTGTCATTCCATTTCCGGTGGTATGTGGAATGTCACATAACTCCTCACTGTTTGAGAGTTATGGCATTATGAAGTTGGAGGACCCCCATATGAAGGCTTGAAGCCCCAAAAGGTCAAATAAGTCAAAGTTATTGAAAAGAAGAAATCATTATTTAAATGATAAAGTAAAGTGACAAAATCAAGAAAGATTATTTAAATGATAAAATGAAGTGACAAAATCAAGAAGGAATATTTAAATGATAAAGTATTGTAGAACTTTCTATTCATGGAAAGTGGTTAACTCTAAAATAAGGAAAATAGGTTAAGTGACCTCGAAATGGGTTAAGTAATAAAAAATTGGGTTAAGTGACCTAGAAGATGAAAGTATAAATAAGAAGCTAGGATCTCTTGTAAAATACACATTTTGGTGAGAATCCTTTTTGTGGATCAATGGAGAGATTCTTGTGAATATATTGTGGAGTATTGATGAAGAGCTTCTTGTGAGAGCATCCTATTGGTGTGGATCTCTTGAGCATGATTGAAGATCTATTCTAAGGAAGAGAGCAAGAGGAGGATCTCATCGATGCATCAAAGTTTCGGCAATGTCGGAGATCTTAACGACAAAAGTCTTGGATTCACAAAAAACCCTATTTTATGATGTCCATGAGGGTTTTCTATGTATAGGGTGCCTATACATGTGGGCTGGTTGTGTATAGAGTGAGTGTACACGCGGGTTGACTGTGTACAGGGAGTGTGGAGTGGATAAAATCATGGAGATTTTTGTTTGAGCCGGTGCCAAGCTCTTGGATGATGAGGCAGGTTCCAGATCTACATTTTATGGCCTTGGATCTATCACTGAGACACTGGTATGGTTACATTATTGAATTTATGGATATTATTGTTTGATGTGTTGTGAATGCTTAGGGAATTCTTGGTATGGCTTCTATGATGTGGCTCAGTTTGGTTGATTTGGTTGATGGAGTGAGAAACACTCTTGTGATTCAGCAGTGACATGATTGCTATGGTATACTAGTTATTTATACATGATTGAGATAGCATTCATATTGATTGGTTGTGGAGCATGAGCAAGATATTGGAAAGCTTGGATGTGTTGTGACTGGTTGTGGGTTAGTTTGGACAGTGGAAGACATAAGAGAAATTGATTGCAGGTTGCAGAGGATTTGAGCATGTGAAGAAAAGCAAAACCCTTGTTTCTCATAAGCATATGCTTGTTACATTATACACTAGTTGCATTCACACACAGGCCATAGTGAGCTAGGGTGCATGCACACATAGGCTTCACTACTGACAGGTGGCATACCTATTGACAGATTGATATCTGTTGAGGATTGTTGCCTCATCTCAGTTGGTGTTGAGAATGTAAGTTGAGTCTTGCATATAGAGCTGGTGCTCTTGTAGAGTTGTACTCTATTCAGTTGTTGCTGATAAACCCCAAGTATTGAAGTCCGTAATAAAAATAAAATTGTACATACATCTTGTGCTCTTTGTGCTCATTGTGGTGATGACTTGTTGATAATATATTGTTGATACATGTTGTTGATATGTGCTCATATCTAACTAGTTATAAATGACAACAATGGGTAATGAATAAATGTTGAATGCTAATTGATGAGTTTTTGTGCAAGAGGGAAGTTTTGGGAAAAAGAGCCCCACACTCATTCACCCCCCCCCTCTAAGATTGGTAGGTGTGTCCAACAAAATTTTTCGCTTCAATTTCTAGTTTTCCGGTAATCAAAATGGAGACATGTAACTCGTCCCACCTGTTACTAGGAGTATGAATCAGTGAGTAAGTATATTAACTCCAATAACTCACGTTACCACTTCATTGTTATTATTCTTAGCACTTTTTAGAAGCACGATGACACATTTGTGGGTTGGTCTTGTGTCATTTTTATTTGGTTTCGGAAATTTTGCTTCATCACAAGAAACTCTATCCTTTAATATCGGAAGCTGATAAATGCTCATGTCTCTTTAGGAAGTTGAAACTTAATCCCAACATCTAGCAATAAAAATCAAATTCCATCGGCTTTGGAAGATTCATCCTTAGATGAGCACTCAAACTGTCCTGGTGCCTTTTTTATTGTTCCGTGGGAGTTTATCCCACATTGATGAGGAGAAATTAGAGTATTTCATTTATATGTACTAATCGTTGTAAGTCGTATCGATGCATAGTGCACCCTTAGCACACCTTGTGATCTCTTCCTCCATGTGACTTTATGCGTGGCACTTAGTCGCTTCATCTCGATAGTTGTAGGGCTTGGATAAGTGGAGATTTGGCCTACGGGCTGAATAATTTTGGTAAAATGAACTATGACTCTGTAATAAACCCGAGGGTAGAGAAAATGACTATAAGAGCCAAAGTTAGCTTAATAAAACCAAAATTTTTATTTTCCCAATAATGAAGAATTTTTTTCCCAAATTCAACCAAAGATTTAATGTAGACAATCCAAGAACCCAATGATGCTTTGTTTAGAGAAAAAATTCTCTTATGCAACAATTCTAAATTTTGCATGTGTCAATATCTAGCTCCAACTTCGGGCAACATCCTCCCTGCATGGTGATAAAAAATGTATACCAAGTGATAAATCCATTCAGCTGATCCCATCTCAAAGACTGCACCTGTAGCAATCCTTCATCCGAAACTAAATGCATTGAAAGTTGAAACTGAAAACCAATAGTTGTCGAAAATTGAAAACACACATGTTGAAGCCCAAAACTGAAAATGACACAAATGCTTGGTCTTCAAGCTTATTTATATAAAATTATCCTACCCTACTTGCTTAAACCAACGTTGAATCAAGTGATCTCAAAATTCCAATGAAGCCAGTCAAGTAAATGGCTTCTTGACTGCAACTTGCTTTCAACTCCTCCAGATAGAAAAAGGAACTCGGCAAATGATAACTCCAACAGAAAACCCCATTTTATTCCTGCATTCTTGAACAACAGTTACTCTATCTTCTCTAATGATTTCATCTTACTGGAAAAAGGGTCTTTGAAAACATGTAAAACTATCCTTTTTTTAAATCAGCCCAAAGACAAGGATCTCTTTCATCTGGTTTACCCTTCTCAAATGGACATGCATCAATATGATCATCTTTCACATCATCCACAATAGAGACAACATTTATGTTCTCTTGGAAAAATTTAGATGAAACGATAGTCTCATGTGTTTGAGAAAAATATGAAAATGCTCCTTCATGTTCTTGAATAAGAATGTCATCCTGGCTTTTTAAATTTTCTGAATATGTCAAATCAAGAGATGTGAAATCATGAATGGATTCTGGAATAATTCCAAAATACCTAAAACAACCTTCTCTTCTTTGGTATTTCCTTGTAACTTTGAGTAGCTATCTTCATTAATGGTTTTACTTCCTAGATTTTCCTCACATATGATTTCAATAGCCTAATTTTCCACAATTTCTTCATGATACAAGTCTTTAAAAAATGAATGAGTTGCAAAACAATTTGAATAATTCTCCCCATACTTTTGACTGTAATAAGGATGACAAGGTTGTAAATTTTCATTAATTTCATGGGATATAACTTTATTGTCAACATTATGATGCATATTTGTTTCATTTTCAAGCAAAGTAGAAACTAATGTTTGCTCGGAATGATCCTGTGTACCAATACAACTAGTCTCTACTAGCTCTTCCTGTTGAGAAGCTAGTTCATAAAGGGTTTATTTGATTTCATCATACATTAAGTCTTCGTCATTAATATCAATCCCCATGTGTTGAATAAGATTGTCAAATTTTCCACAAAAGTTTACAACGAGAACTAAAGATGGGTAACTTTCCTTATAATTCACACAAAATACTGAATAAAAATATTCAAGGGAAAATAGACTAGAAGATGGAAATCCTTCATACTAGGATTGTGCTTCTTCTTTTAAGGTTTCCATAAACATCTTCATCAAGCAGTATTCAAGAAATTTAACCCCTATCCTATGTATGTGCATGTGGAATTTTATCTAATGAAAGGCAACATCATCTCCTTCTTGATCTTTGAACTTTGGTAGATATGTTTGCCAATCTACACAAGGCATGCGATTCAGAAAACTGGGAATGTGAGAGCAATTCATGGGAGCATACCTTGAACATATTGAACTCATATTTGGACAGTGGAGTCGCCAATGATGTTTTGGAAGATGGATTTTTCATTGAGAGTGGAGTCGCTAGTGAAAATTTAAATCTATGGATTCTTATACCAGTGGAATCACCTTCAAAATGATTTTTTGATGTGTGGAGTCGCCAAAGTTGGAATACAACCAATATGTGCCTAAGTGTCTGTTGCTCTCAGACCTTAGAAATCAACCATGTCATTCTTTCCCAGGGAAAAATTTTCAATTTCGTCCCCGACAATGACGCCAAAATGTTAGCACTCTGTAAATTTTGTCCGGCTGATAGACAAATGACAGAGGTAACTATTTCAACCATCTTTAGAGCTGGGCACTAGCCTAATCAGCTCAGAGAGGGCTCTCTCATGTCACTTGATGTTTATTTGGCAATCGATGGTTAAGTTTAGTTTTTTGGGGTTTTTTTTATAAATTTGCTGGCAAGGAAGGGGAGGGACACTTAGGGCTACGGAGTCGAAATTTTGAAAGTGAATAAAAACAATGACTGGTCAGTAGAAATATCCAGAGGATAAATGATATATGAGGTGATGAATCTAATTTATAAATTGTATTTATGCAGAGTGTAAGAAGAAGGATAAAACAAGTAACTGCATCTGAGCATTACTAAAATGAATTCTGAATTAGTTAGGAATAAAATTACACTGTTTAAATCGCTTAAGCCGAGAGCATCACAAGATGAATTCTAAGATTTTAACTATGCAATTTAAAGAGAAGAAAATGAAAATGGAATTATAGAACACAAGAAATACATACAAGGAGAGGAGACAAAACTCATATCATCCCCCATTAGAATCTTTTCATAGAAACTTCACATTCTTATGCATATGTATTCAATTCAGCTCCAGAAAATTACAATTGAGTTTAGAAAAAGAAAATTGTCTCCTTGCACTTCTAACAACCCTGATACATACGTATCTCTTAACATTTATACAAGCAACATTTCCTTTAATTTCCAAACCAGTTACAAATAAAGAAACGTTTTGTTTGGAAACCGTTTACAAGAAAAAATAGGCTTCAAAATGCCACCTGTAATTATCAAACCGTAATAGTTGTGTAAAATAGGAGAACAATTTTTTTCGAAAATATCATTACAAATAAAACCTCTCTCTATTTCTCTAAATTCATCTCCAAATGTCCAGAAAACGTGCTGCAAAAACATGTCTTGAACAAGAAATCATGAAAATTGAAAAATAGGGTTCAAATATTTCTTCGAATCTCCCAATCCGTGACATCTGTGTATAATATGGGGGAGGTTTTTGTATATCAACTTGTCTTTAGTAAAAACCTCTCTCGGTTTTGTGAAATGTTTCTCCATCTATCTGGGATCTTCATTTGAAAAATATGTCTTCCAACAAGAAAATATTGAATCCGGAAATACAAGGTTCAAAGATATCCTCGATTCTCCGAGTACATAACAAGTATGAGAAATCTGGGAGAGGTTATTGTTATTTGACCCGTGCTGAGTAAAAATGTATTTTTGTTTCTCAAAATGTGTTTTGGTTTTCCCATAATTCACCTCGGAAGACGAATGTTCAAAAGTAATTGGAATCTGGATGGTGAGACTTGGAAACTGATATGCGTGAAGCTGATTTAATGCATCTGTAAATGGTATAACCCAAAAATTACTCTCGCTATCCATTTCACAACAATTTTTGTAGCTTTTTTCTTTCGGAAATTTCAGGAGTGTGAGGGAATGGTTTGGGATAGACTGCTTATCACCCTGAAATTCATCTGGTCGCACCACGTGGTCCTGAGCCGAAACCATGATATTCTTTTTAGCCTACTTTCAAGAATTAACCTCCACGCTAGTTCTCCACTGAAATGATTCCTGACTATTGATCTGTGGCACCCACGATCTGTGACCCGCCGAGTCCCATCATATCTTCATTTCCGCTAGATTTATCCTCCTCTCACTATATTTGGCCATGTCTTCCAGTTTATCATTCTTTGACATTAGTTTAGTGCCTCGCTAAGTCCTGGAAACTGGATTTCACATAGAAATTGTTATAGTGATAACACTTGGTACATTGTTAGAGGCACTTGTTGGTAATCTTGTTGGAGACATTTTTGTAATATTGTTGTCACATGGTTTATAGATGATGTGACATATATGACTTGGTATACTTTTATAAGAACATATTGATTGTGGTACATCTTGTTGATGTTTGTGAGTAGTATTGGTTGATGCACATCTTGGTGATATTGTGCATATGGTTGAGAGATTTCTTGGTGATTGATCTTGGTGAGTAGATCTGATTTGGTTGATGAGATTGAGGTGACATGTTATTTGTATAGGTTAATATAGGTTGTGATAGGTTGTTGGTACAAATTGTTGGGACAATTTGTGACAAATTGTTGGTACAGGTTGACATTGATAGAATGATAGTGGCAGTGATTGATTCAGTGACAGTCACATGTTGTCTACTTTTTTCATTTATATTTTAGGACGGAAGGACGAGGAAAGGAAAGGGGGTTGGAGCCTCTTTATGGTTGGAGCTAGAGAATTAGAAGTTGGTGCTTCTTTGAATGTAATTATTTTACATATAATAAAATAATTTTGTGGTTTTACCCTGCATTGGGTTTCCACGTAAAATAATGTTGTATTTTGTATTGTGTGGATGTGTCTATTATTGTTAATTATTCACTGATGCATGTTAATTTTTATGATGCAATAATATATTGATGATGAACTGATGAACATTGTTGAATAAGTTAAAATAATATACATTGTGCTTAAAAGGATTAATAAGTGGTATAAATTTCTCATTACTGATTCACCCCCCCTCCCTTAATAATCCAACATCGAAATCCTATGTTTTTTCATACCTAACCTTTCCTTTTTCTCTTTCTTCAATTACATTTTCAATGGATTTTTATTTACTCGAAGACTTTCTACCATGTTTAGAGAGAAAATTTCCCTTCCACTTACAACATAAGATAAAAAATGCCTTCCAAAAGTTTCGTTCCAATTATAAAGCAAGAGAATAAATATCTTCCAAGTACTTCAAAAGACCAAAATATTTATTCCAATTATACGACAAGACAATAATGCCTTCCAATTACACAAAAATACCAAAAGTACCTTCCAAAAGTTGTCTTCCAATTATACAACAAGACAAAAAATTCTTTCAATTACACCAAAATACTAAAAGTTCCTTCCAAAGGTTTCCTTCCAATTATACAACAAGACAAGAAATTCCTTTGAATTGCACCAAAAGATCAAAAGTGTCTTCCTTTTATTCCAATTATACAACAAGACCAAAAATGCCTTCTAATTACACCAAAATACCAAATATGTCTTTCAAAATTTTCCTTCCAATTATACAACAAGACATCATTTTCCTTCCAATTACACAAGATGGCAATTGCCTTCCAATTACACAAATTTTCCTACCAATTACACAACATGATTTTTTTTTTCTTTCCAACTACACTAAAAAACAAAAAACCTTCTTGTTGTTTCTTTTTTTGCGTGCGTATGCCAGGATGGTGCACATTTTGGGGAGAGAAAGAGGATTAGAATTGTTCTCTCCTAAAGAAAACAATGTCAATAAGAGCACATGGAAATTCTAGGAGCACATGCATGCTTTAGCGCACACACATTCTAGGAAAGAACACGTGCTCTTATTGGGAAATAATATGAGGTAGGAACAATTCCTAAACTCATTTATTTATTCTCACAAGAGTGTGTCATGTGCACTCTTAATGAAAAAAGAAAAAAATTGTTATATGACCCATGTAACTTTAGTAATAAAGGTGTGGAGGGGCTTGGGGACAAATATGATGTGGGGGATTAGGATTAAAAGTTATTTGAGGCATAGGGAAGTGGCTAGAGAACTATGATGAAGGTATATGGGTTGTGGGGCCACTAAGAAGAGGTATGGGCATAGAGAGATTAGGGATTAGTTGTAAAGGGGTTTAAGGGTTAGATATAGGTGGGGGTATAGGGTTATATGGATCTAGGGTCCAAGTGGAGGTAGGTTCCTAGGAACAGAGGGGGTTAGCGATTAGGTAGAGGTAAGATATAAAGGGTAGATAGGTCCCCCTATAACATTTTTCCCCTCTTCCCCACTCTCCCTCTCTCTCACATTTTTGGGAGAGAAAGAGGATGAGCATTGTGCTCTACTCAAGTGGACAATGTCAATAGGATAATATGAATGCTTTAGAATGCATGAATTTTAGGAAATGACACATGATATTATTGGGAAATAATATGAGGTAGGCACAATTCCTAACCTCGTTTATTTTTTCTCACAAGAGTGCGTTCACTCTATTAATTCAACAGGAAAAAAAATGTTATATGACCCATGTAACTTTAGGAATAAATGTTTGGAGGGGCTTAGGGATAAATAGGACATGGGGGCTTAGGATTGAAACCTATTTGAGGCATAAAGTAGTGGCTAGAGCACTAATATGAAGGTGTAGGGGTTATGTCCTCCCCAAGAAGAGGTATGGGAATAGGAATATTAGGGCTCAGGTGTAGAGGGGGTTAAGGGTTAGGTATAGGTGGGGGTATAGTGGTTAGAAATAAATAAGAGGTAAGAGAACAAGGGTGTATAGGTACCCCTCTAATAATTTTACCTCTACCTCACTCTCTCTCTCTCTCCCACCCAAAATTTGTACCATAATTTCACTACATCTGCAACTCCAAACAGTCATATTTCACTTTCATTCAATCCATCATTGTTGTATCACTATTTATCTATCTCCCACTCATTTTGTCCCCTTATCTCCATATCTCCCCCAATCTCTCTCTCTCTCTCTCTCTCTCTCTCTCTCTCT
>ML783946.1:862690-875869 GCA_009831015.1 Picea engelmannii | reverse complement strand
CCTGGTTAGGAACCCTTTACCCAGGTGGAGTTTAGTCCCATCTCATGGGTGACTCACTGTTGAGAGTGATGAACAGTGTGGTATAAGGCTGGGAGGTTCGTGGAAGGTATGCACACAGTTGGTGATATTCTTACCAAGATAAGTGTCAACTGTGTGATAAATTTACATGTTGCATTATTATTTATGTGTTTATTTTTACGGATTTATCCTATGTATGAATTATAACTGTGTTTATATTTATGGGTATTTCCTGTATATGTTACATGTATGTGTTTATTGTTATTTCAATATGAATCCGTGCATTTACATAACATATTTTTATGTCTACGTTTTTATATATATGCTTCCATAAGAGTTCTATGTGCATATGTATTTTAATTGCATGCAGTTAGAAAATTATATGTGGCATAAATCAGTTGGATACTAGGTATGTTACATTATGTTCCACAGAGAGAACAGAAAAGTTTTCTGGCATAGCGTGGCCCAACATGGATGGTCGAGGACATTACAAAATGATATCAAAGTGAAGTAAAGCATCTGAGTAGTGGCATTGTCTAGCCTGTTGGTGGTTGAGGATGTTACAATGCTAGCAGGGGGTAAGGATTGATACCACTGATGAGCATCTCCTGCTAATGAGAACATGAACATATTCATTAATACATCTTCATGATGTATCTCCCATTGGTGCATGAGTTCATGAAACTCACAGAGATGTTGGGCAGGTTTGTCCTCTTTATTCTCTTTAAATATGGGAAAAATATCAACCCACTCATCGACAATAAGAAAAATGTTAGGAAAACCAGGAATAGCAGAAAAATTAAAAGGAGCAAACCTTCGAGCCAGAATTTTGTCCATTTTGAACCAGTGGAGTCATCAATTGATCCTTCAACCATGGAGTCTTCGGGTGGATGATGTGCAGTAAGAGTGAGTTTTTTCTTTGTTCACCATCAAAGACCAGATATGATCATTGGGTTCTCCCAAGGGCTACTAGGTGTAGCCAGAAGCAGCCACACTAAAACAGTGGAGTTGAGGAGTCACCTCAGTGGAGTCTCCAGGTGCACAGTTGCAATCTTTAATGTAATAAGTTATGATGTACCTTCAAAACTAGTTAGATTTGTTGTTAAATCCAAGGGAAAATATTCAATTTGTCCCCTGCAACGGTGCCAGAAATGTTAGCATCATAAGTCACCTCCTGATAGTAGGGGAGGTAAGTCCGATACCCATCATATTTTTTATGTCACGGGTTGGTTTAAAGAGGTCAAATAGGTACAAACTCAGAATCTAAATGATGTTCAACACAAAACTGGACAAGAAATGCACAGGTAAATGAGGGCCACGTTAACTTCAGTCTAGAAATTGAGTTAAAGCGTGAGAAGAGGGAAGACTTAGGAGAAAGATGAATGAGACTCCTCTGGGCACCAGGCCTTCTAGCAGCTCTGGGAAGAAAACTCAAAACTTAGGAGCCTTCTTAAGCTCAAGTTCAGACACTGAAATATGTCTACTAGGGACACAGCTACAACTGCAGCATGATCAAACCTCCATCATCCTGCAACTGGAACAACTTCGACTGGATCATCCATGTCTGAGCCTTTCAATGTGAGAGGGGAAAGAGAACACGGGGAAATGAATAAAACTGACCACGATACCACTATAATCAAACCTCCATTATAGCATCATAACGATCCTCAACTGGATCATCCATGCTCAAGCGTTTTAAATAGATTTACAGACAAAATGAAAGAGAAAGGAAGTTGAATTCTATTAACATGAAAGTCTCAAGTCGATTACATAACCAGATAACATCTCTGGTAGAAAAAAATTACAGATTGGGAGATATTCTCAACCAAAGACCATTACAAAAATAACAGAACTCCTACATATACTCAAAAATTTCATAAACAACAGTAGATGTGTGCTCGAGTTTCCATGGTGTTGTGTCTTCTCAGTCAGACCACACCTACAGACTCCTTCACACACACCTTACTCTATCAGATGCGATCTAGGATTTTCCATTCCCCCTGAGTCTCCTCGGTCAGACTGCTCATACAACTTGTTGTCAGACGTAATCTCAGACTGTCTGGGCTGATAGACTGCCTTCACAAGATCATGGTCAACCCAAGTCAAAATCGGCACCTAGAAGATGTGGCAACCTCTCCTTGGTCATATGTTGCTTCGCTATACCTTTGCATAGGGACCCGACTGGCAGACGTGGATGGAGTTGACGAAGATGAGGCGATGGGTGCAACTGATAGGCTATTGGGTATGCGTGGGCACTGAGGTGTAAAGGTGTGGGGGTGACGCAACACAGGGAGAGGACGTGGAGGCAAAGGGGAGGTTGTGGTGGTGTGTGATTGGTCAAGGGGGACATGACGACATGACAAAGGTGACATGGAGAGAAGTGGAACAAGTGTCAGGAGGTGAGAGGAATTGAAGGGAGGAAGGAACAAGCGGAAGTGACATGGAGGGGAAGTGGAAGACACATGTCGAAAGGTGAGAGGGGGAGCGAGAGCAGGATATGTGACAGACAGAAGAGGGATATTGAGTGGGAGACAGGTGTTGGGAGATCGGGAGGTGGTAAGGGTGAGCGGTAAGCGGGAAAGTTTGGGGGGGTCTGAGTTGACGAGGAGGCTCCACGTTAGTGGGGGGACCACGCCCAAAAACCACTAACTCAGACCCCCCTCTGTTAAAGGTAGAAGTTTGGGGGGGTCCGATATCGGATCGGGACCATAGATCTAAGTGCGCCAAGATCGGTCGCCCAGATCTTCTCGCTCCTTAGCACGATGCGCCCAAACCATCGGGCCACCCATAGACTTAGGTTAAAATGTATTTGGTGGGTTTTTAAGCCCCGTTTCTTGCATTTTTTTCACCCAAGGCTTATTTCCTTAGGGAAACACCCCCCTAGAAATATATGTGCTAACAGGCACATTTCTCCTTGATGGGAGACAAGATGGAACTGCTAAAATCAGCCAAAATAGACATAGATAAGGTAGCACTAACTTGGAAGACAAACTAGATCTAGCTAATGAAATTATAAAATGTCTAAATAGTAGGACTAAAGAGTAGCTCATAGACCTAAAAGTTAATGATAGGACTAGCATCATAATTTATGCTAAGAGGGTCCTTACTAAAAGAAGGCAATTGTGAAACGTTGAAAACATGCTACATGAAATAATAGGGTAAGTAGTATCTTTCAAAAATATTTTCAAGGACATCCTTACACTTGGAATGCTACCTCCTTGGGAGGGAAGTGGAGACTTCCTCTCACAAATGAAGTATTCAAAGTTTTTGGAGAAGAAAAGGAATGATGATAGTAGGTTTGATAAATTGGAAGGGGTTTTTCTAGGACAAGATATCATAGGATGTTGGCAGGATTTTTTGAAATCCTACACAAATTGAAAGGAGTGTTTAATAATTTTCCTCATCCATCATACTAAAGGTACACTAATATAGATGATATGGTAAGAAACATGACCAAAATTGACTATCCCATGGGAAAAACATGGCACTGCATTTGTCGATTCCTCAAGCTTCCCTCAAGAAGGAAAGGAGAGTCAAGCAACACAAGGCAGAACTAGTAAGAAGTATTAATAAATAAAAGTTTTGAGAAGAACCTTTTTTCCACATTGGGGCGTCTTATAAAACAACAATTTGTTTTCAAAGGATAAAGAAGCGGTAAGCAATTTCAAGAAGTGGTAAGTGGTTTCAAGAAGCAGTTTTGGAGATAGCGTAAAGATAAAAGGGATGAGGCTCTCATTTTGAAGGGTCGACACTTTGGAGAATTAAAGAGTGTCTTAACATCAAAGTTTGATCAGAAATACCTCAAGCACAGATAGATGTTGAAAATAGTAGGCTTCAAGAGATTCATTCCCTATTTTATGTTTCATTATATCATTCTTCTTATTTTGTATGTATATTCATGTAAAGCCACCTCTCCCATTTTGGATTCTTGTATCATATCTGATTAATAAAATATCAAGTAACAGATTAAGCACCATATTCAATGTGATTGTATGATGTTTTTTAGTGGCATAGAAGTGATTTCCTCTTGATAATGACCATTTCTTGTCATTTTTTATGAATTTAATTGATGTGCAGAGGGAACCTCCATGTATTTAAATGTATGAAGATGTATAATTGTTTTGAAGCATGTTTTCATAGATATTTATACACTCGTTATAACTGTTGAATTCTTAATTGCTCGACATGTTTTTCTCCTTTTAATAAACTACAAGATTCATTCTCAACAGTGCCTTGTATGTTTAATTTGTCTTTCTTCTAATTCATCGACTCACTCACACTAAAATATTAAATGTTTGAAACACAAATGGACACATGCTTCTTGAGGTTGAGAGTTTAAATCATCTAAGATGACATTGTTTGAGGGTATAGAGAGAGAGAGAGAGAGAGAGAGAGAGAGAGAGAGATCCAAGAAAAAAATTCACAGTAATTATTTATTACACTTTATATGGCTTTAAGACTCATTATGAGTTTTATCCCCTAGGGTGGCTCAAAATCATTCCAATAGAATCTTGAACATCTCAAGGAGAAACGGTACCTTGGTACTCATTTTCATTACCGATGATTTACCTCGCATCTATCAAATATTTTCATCATTGATTTCTAACTAAATGGTTTTTCCCGTGTTGGAATTCAACTTATTATCACATGTAGAGAATTGTACTCAATGGTGTTAGTGCTCCAAATTCAGTACAAACAAAATAAGAATTTGTGGTTCATTAATTCTAGAAATTATTGGAGCTACTCATTGGCCATACCATGCTCTACTCAGTGACATATGTTACTCATATTTTACTTGCGTGTACTAAATAGTTTTATTCCTAGGATACAATACGAGGTGGTCTATTTAGTTTGTAATTGTTATAAATTTCTAAGAAATTTGGTAAATCGTCATTTTCTTTTGATTTTATTGATGTGTATGTTTTTCTCTTCAATATGTGTGTGGTCACACTCATTAAAGGAATAAAACTTGTGAAATCCTTATTGACATAATCAAGCTTGATCATCGGGCATGTTGGAGTTAATTTAGTTAATTTTTATTGCATTTGGAGCACTTACAAGGAAAATATTTCAAGAATATTTTAGAATATGGACCTAATATTGATCTTATAAAAACCCTAGGAAGTACGAAAATTATCCAAATTGGATCATTATATTATTTTTCATACACCTTGATGCTTTCATAGTGGAAAAATTGGAGGAATCGGCTTGCAGGGTCATTTTAATGGCAGACCCCAATTTGGAAAATCGTGGTATGGAACCTTTTGGATCCATTTTGAGGTATTAAATGGAATATTTTAGGTTTTATGTGTCTAAAAATTGTACCCACACCCTTGATGATGTTCAACGCTCTGAGACCTTTCCAACGGTGTAAATCATGCCTCAATCGGAGCTTGTATGTGAAATTTATGCCTCGTGCAAGTTGACCTACCTTGTTGACCACCATGGTATGAGTGGATACCATGTCAGCCCCCCATTACTCAAACATATGGGGCTAGCCACATGTGTAATTTGGAGAAGATTCTATAAGTTCCAAACCTTATCACTAATTGAGGGTCGAGGAAGTCAAAACCCTACCCCTAGATGGTTATCGAGCTATGTTAAATACTGGGCCGCTAAAAGGAGAAGGGGTTCCATTCTTTAGAATTTCATTTGTTTCATAGTTGAGAAGAGCACCTAGGAGTGGTATTTTGAGATCATAATAAAGAAGGAGAGATTTTGTTGCAGCCATACAGGCCACGGTGTCCAAGGTAACTCCAGAAAGAGTGTCTCTTTCCTTGTACTTGCATTTGAAGAAAAGAGAGCATAGCGGCCTCACCTTGTAGCTAGGTTTTCTCCTATATTGGGTTTCCCAAGTTATATCTTGTGTTTATTTTTGGATATTTTTTGAGTATTTATTTGTGTTCTATATTTCTCTCATTTCATCTATTTCATACATTTTAAGTAGAAAACTGGTAATTAAAGAATATGAGATCTAAAGGAAATTAACCTTCATAGTAAATATTTTAGTATTTTGTTAGATCTGTTATGACGAATTGTCCAGTGGAATATCCACAACAGTTTATAGATCAAAACCCTATAAAAGGGCCTCCTTCACATGGGATTGAGAATCTTGAATCCCTCTTTTGGACATTGTAGTGATCTTAATTTTGGGTTGTTCTTCTTATCATACAAAGAAATGTCTAAGTTTTACCTTTGCCTCCACTTGCCTAATTGGATTGTGGATGATTCCAATAAAGATATTGATGACATTGAATTCTATTGGAATATACAGAACCATAAGAGGAACGTGAGATGAAAAAACCCAAGGAGAAGTGATTAGGAGCCATCTCAGTCATATGCAAGGTATGATTTATTAATGTAATCTCTTTTTCTTATAATAGAATCTCCTTTATGTCCCCGCCATATTTGTTTGTTATTATTTCAATGTAACTTTTCATGCTTTTATTTCATTGAATCAATCAAGTAGACCTAGATGAGTTATTGTTTTTCTTTCTGAGTTATATATAGGGATTTTCCATTGTAGAGTAAGGAAAGTGTGTTCTCTTGTTTTGTGTACACGTTGTTTGGATTTATCTATTCCTCTTCCTACTCCTCCAATGTAGCTACAAGTTTGAGTGATCCATTAAGGAGTGAAAGTTTATATGGTTTCTTATTCCCTTCTCTCTCAAAGCCCTAGTTTGACTTCTTGTTAATTTTGATTAATAGTGTGAAACTTAATTTCTTGTTGTTTAGCATTGGCATACCAATATACTAGTGGGGACTAAGTAGTACAAAATATGAAATATCATGTCAACAATGGGTCTCCTCTACAAAATAAGTTTTTGTTGCACTCTCATCATGAATATGTTGAACCACATCATCAAAAATCTCACCAAAAGAGTAGGTTGTGTAGTATCCAATTCATCCCCTGAATTCAAACTAAATGGATCATCAAGTGGAATTACACAACAGGGTGATGTCAATAAGGTCTAGCCCAGGTGGTTGTGAGGAGTGTAATCCTCCCCACCTAGGTTCAATCCTACAAGTGACATGTTGTGACCTTAATGAGTATATTTTTGCAACAACCTTGATCACTACGTTTACAGAGCCTTGTGCTTATATAGAATCCAATTTACCCTAGGTACCATCCTTAGAATTAGGGGAATCTCTTAATGGGTTTCCCAAGATGTGTATTTCATGAGAAAAAAAAAGGTAGATGTAAGAAGTGTAGAACTTAAAACCTTCTCATGAAATATAACATATATTTGAATCAACGCCTCCTTCTTACTTGGATCATGTAAATGATAAGCCTTGGACTCTATATGCATGCATCACTCTTGGGATATAACTTCTTGTGCTTCTCCTTCAGAACATAATCCTAAGTTACAGATCCAAATGTATTGAAATACACAATAGTGGGTTTCCAGGCACTCCATCTCTCAAGAGGTGTTACATTCCTCACTACTTTAGTAGGAAGCCAATTCCAAATGTAATTTGAACAAGTTATTACTTCTTCCCAAAATTTGTCTAGCAAACCCTTCAATTAAAGCATATATATAGCCATCTCCATCAAGGTCGTGTTATTTTTCTTAGAAAAAACATTATGTTGAGGAGTGTGTTGGCATTATTTATTATGTTTTGTCATTGATGGAAACATGAGTCCAACATGTACAATAATCAGAACAAGAGGAATATCACCTTGTGGTAGAAGCAATTCATGATCATTATCGATCACGATAGGATCAACAGTGATCATATGATTCTAAAGCTCAGGAGAGGTAGCATGCAGAGAATCCATGTACAGAAGAAATAATGAAGCACAAGGAATTAAGATCTCAGGAGAGTTAACGACTGAAGATCAGAGAATAAACAATGCACAAACTATTATTAAAATCTCAGGAGAAATAACGATGGACAGATCAAAAGAAAGAACGTTATTCAAAGCTCAGAAGATATGATGCACATGAGATGTTCATTCTTATTTTGGGACAATCCAGGATCATTAGATCAAGGTGAAGTCAGAGGTTGCGAAGGATTAAAATCTCAACTGTCAGATCTGAAACAGGATCTTCGGATGGTTTTCGAGCCATTAAATCAAGATTTGATCTACATTTAAGTATTATCCATTGATATGGAATCGAAAATGGGAACCATTATATCAACAACAATCAACTTCGATGATGACTACTACGGAGAAAATAATCCCAGAATAGGTAAGATTACCTAAAGGCCGAAGTCCCGAAGTGGACATGAGTTGTACGATCTAAGGAACACTTTGGATAATATACCGACCATTGGATTGAGTAAAGTGGAAGGATAGGATAAGAAAAAATGAAGGTCGGATCCCCGAAGTGAATGAGGACCATCGGATTTGGAAAATACATGATGGTCGTTGGATCAGAACAGTGATCAACTTCGGCACTGACCAGTTCGGTAGAAAAGGTTTGAGAACATGTAAATTCACCCGAAGCACCGAAGGAGAAGTCATTCTCAATCGTCGATATAAGATACATTTCGAGAGTTATGACAATCGTTAGATCCAGGAGGATAACATGTGTCACATGAGGAGATCCACGTCAGCAAGACTACGCCAGCAAGGACATGTAGCACAATCAGATAATGACAAGTGTCAAGATGAAGTTTTCATTTCAGGTATGTGTAAGTTATGAATCTAAGTGACACGTAGCATCCACTTAGTCAGTGCCACGTCAGCAAGTTATGTCACTCCGGGAGTTTGTACTTCAGGAGTTTCACCACCAGCAAATGCCTGAAGTCCCTAAGTACTGAAATGAATGAGAATCGTTCATCGTGCAAGTAAAATCCAACCATTCGATTTACTTCAACGAAATGAACTCCAGAAGATTGAAGGGTTGTGAAGGAGAAATCACCTAAAGTGTCGAAGGTCGAAGTCAATGTTGATCATTGATTTAAGATAACTTCAAGAGCATTCTTAGTCTTCGATCCGAGACACATATCAACGAATAATCCTAGCCATCCATCTCAACCTTTTATTAAATCATAGTCGTTGATCGAAGTATATTGAAAAGATAGAGTAAGTGTAAATCATGAAGTAATGCTAATCGTTGATCTACTTTGGGAGAATTCTCAACCGATGATGAAGCATAGTGGAAGGATAGCGTAAGTGGAGGTGTTGACCGATAGAAAGAGGTCACCAGCGTTGTATGACTTATTCCATAAGTAATCACTCTGGAGGAATTGCTACTCCAGAGTCCAAGAGGCACGAATAGTCGAAGTTCTGGAGTGAATGAGAACCGTTCATCTCAACTCTTGATTAAGTCATAATCGTCGATTTTGATTGAAGCCTCTAGATAAGTAAGGATTGTCCGTTCATGGAATATTAAATATGGAACGTCTGATATACTAGTGAAATCTGTATATGCACTTCGGCAAAATATGCTTCGAGAGATTTGAAAGGTTGCAAAGGCTTGAATTCTCGAAGGACAAAGTACCATAGAACACGGTCCCAGCACTGTACATATGGGGGCTAAAAAGAAAATGGGAAGAATTCTAAAGCATGAAACATTTGTCTCGTGATAGAGGAATAAGGGCGAAAGAACAGGCAGTGCTTAAATTAATAATCTCATGGTTCTACACCTATGATCATATGAAAATGGTTTAAAGGAAGCGCCTCATACTGATTTCATATCTATAATTTGACAAAGAATTAACACCCTAACAATACAGAGAATGGGTGAAAGATCAAATATGATATGTTGACGAATTTAGGACACAATAGAAGCATGAGAACGATATAATGAGTTGATCCATATGTGATCAACTCATGAGGACAAATGAACCGATACACAATCATGATTAAAAGAGAGTTAAATCATGAAAACATTATGAATAAAGAATAAAAGGGGAAAACGATATTAATTAATATTTAATATTATCATTTAAATGAAAAGGTACAGTGGTTCAAATATCAAAAGACACAATTCTTCAAATTCACACCAGTTGGAAGACTATATAAACAAGAAAGAATGATGAGAATAAGGAGAGTAGTTGAATTTGTTGAAATATAGATATTTATATATAATGGATTGAATGAAGGTTCATTCTATCAGGTTGGTGCCTTTTTACAAGTTGGGTCTTGTATGAGGATTGGATTCCTCACATCTCATTTGGATCTAAGATCAACAAGATGGGACTTGTTATGAGGGTTGGATTCCTCATTTCTCAGTTGGGTCTTAGAACTACAAGATGGGTCTTGTAACAAAGAGTTGGGTATCTCAAAGTTGCTTGAAGTTGAAGATATTCAAAGATTGATCTTATGTATTCATTCAAGTTAAATAAATAAATTAAATATGTATTTTTATATATATTGGTTGAGAAAATGAAATAAATATATGTTGTTTAGTTAATTTATGAAGAGTGGAAAATTGTCCAAAGTTTTTTTACATTGATTCACCCCCCCCCTCTTAGTGTCAAATGTCCATTTAAACAATTTGTATCAGAGTCAATGCCTTGAACATAATTTAAACACTATAAGGTAGATTCTGAAGAAATGGGTGGACAAATTGCTATCTCCACAAATGAAGCTCCCTTATTTGATGGAACAGATTATTCATCATGGAGGGAAAATATGAAAATATATCTAAAGTCAATAGGATCTGGAGTTTGGGATTCGGTAGTAAGTAATCCCTAGAACTTAACTACTTCAAAGAGAAAAACCAAAACTGCAAAAGGAGGCAAGGAGAAATAAGTCAGTAGCCTTAAAATCAATCCAGGATGGATTGTCAGACCAAGTCAAAGAAAATATGAGACACTACAAGTCTGCTAAATAATTATGGCTCCACCTAGAAAATAGTTATCAGAATGAAACACAAGAAGAAGAGAAATCCTATCAAAGTAAGGAACAAGACTCAAATAAAGAGGATTCCTGTCAGAATAAAGAACAAAATTCTAAAGAAGAGAATTCTTATCAAGATAAGGAACAAGATAAAGAAAAGGAAAATTGTAATCAGATTGAAGAACATAATAAATTGAAATACATTTCTAATCATAATGAAATGAAGGATTTAATTCAATCCTCAGTCATAAATGAAGAAGTCAACCTCATCAATGAATTGAGGCATACCTCAGTAATCACTAAAGAAAAATTACATAATCTTAAGACTGATATTACAATTGCAATAGATGAGATTAGCATGGAACCAAGAAATGGTATACATATTAAAGTTCATATGGAGGCTATTGAAAATATTGAGTATACAATTATGTGCACTCTAGAAGAGTTGGAGAAACTTCAAAAGAAATAGATGTTTATACTTCAACAACTATATCAATCTAGCCATGAAGAGTTTGAACAAAGAGTTTAGCTAGAAGACAAAGAAAGAGAGATTAGAAGATTGAAGATTGAAGTTGATCATCTGATAAACAAAATAGAAGAATTGAAAAAACATGATAACAAAATAAAATAAGTACTAAAAGAAACAAAAGAATTAGTTATTAGTCTAAACACTCAACTTGAGGAAACTAAAGAAAGTGAAGAAGACCTACAGTTCCAGTTAACTAGGAAAGAAAATTCTTACCACATGTTGGAATTGGAAAACATCAACTTCAAAAAGATAAATGAAAGTACTAATGTAGATATAATGACTCAAATTGAAGAAGCTAAGAAAAAGGAAGAAGCCCAGAAGTTCCAAATAACTAAAAAGGAAGAATCATGCCAAATGTTTGAATTAGAAGCCATTAACCTCAAAAGTATTTAGCTAGAATACGAGGAAGAAATCCAAATATTGAAAACTAAAGTTTTTTATCTAACAAAAGATATGGAAGAATTGAAGATATATGAAAAAACTATTAAATTCAAAGAAGTATTGGATGAGACAGAAGAAATAGTCATCAATCTAAAGACTCAACTTGAACATGCTAAGGAAGTGGAAGAAGCCTTGAAGATTCAGTTGACTAAAAAGGAAGAAACATGTCACAAGTTGAAATCAAAAATAATCAAACTTAAGAAGATAAATGAATACAGTAATGAAAATCTAAATATTCAACTCAAGGAGGCCAAGAAAAATGAATAATCCCATAGGATGCAATCATCCAAAAGGGAAGAATTATGTCACATGTTGAAGTTAGAAATAGTCAATCTCAAAAAGATGAATGAAAAGACAAATAAGATTGTCAATTTCCAGAATAGCTCAGCTATCCTAGATAATACTTGGAAGAGCCAAAGATTGGTTGATGACAAAACTAGTATTGGATACAATAAGAAAGAAGACAGTGACAAGTGGAGCACCATTTACAAACACGGGAAAGGATCATCCTTCTCAAAAGGAAACGGTGCAATCACAAACCAATTACAAGCCATGAACTTCGTTAACGAAGGAAGCTATAGAAGTACAAATGAAGAAGAAAATCAAATGATAGATCTCTCCAGCCAAAACAAAATCAAGAATGGAAACACCTTCAATGTCTATTGCTTTTCTTGTCATAACTTTGGCCATAAAGCAATAGACTGCAAGAAACTAGAGAAAGGATATACAAGAAAATCCACAAACTCAATTAGATGTTGGAGATGTAATTTTGTTGGGCACACAGCAAAATTTTGTCATACAATGAGATGTTACAACTATGATAGGTTTGGGCACAAATCCCAAAGCTACAGGAGTTCAAAAAGTCAATCCTTGAATAATTCATTCAATTCAGTGAGAAAACCTAATAAAAGTTGGAAGAAGAAAGGAGATGACAAATCTCCAAAAACACAATTAGAAAAAGAAGATCCAAAAAGCAGAATATCTCATAGAGAGTTATGGAGAAGAAAATCTAAAGGAGAAAGAAAGAAAGATGATATTACACCTGAAAAATGAAAAAATAATAATAAGAACATGATGGGTGAAGGGCCTAATAAAGAATGTGAAATTCAATATGAAATAAATCAAGCCCAAGAAAAGGAAGTGCCTATAGAAGAATATGGGAAAATATCAAATTCCGATGATGTCATAATTTGTTAGCCAAAGAAATAAAATACAAAAAGAATTTTAAATTGGTTTCTATAAAATCAAAGGATCATTCCAAGAGTTTTTAAAAAATAACATATGAAAGATCTTGAATATCTATAGATTAGTGGTCAAAAGAAAAATCATTGATAGGGTTAGTTGTAGAATACAAGAAGAAGAAAAATAGATAAAGAGGATCATCACCTTAGGAGGA